>NEWO01000740.1:110449-145881 GCA_003013225.1 Phalaenopsis aphrodite
TATCGGATTATAACCATTGTAAATCGTGTAGTGTATGGAGGATTTGTTTTTAAAAGAGCTTTCTGACAAGTTTTTTGTTTTATTATTATTTTTATTTTAATGAGTAAACTTCAAGATTTGGGATGTTCATGAAGAAATTAATTCTATGTGGGATAAAGTAACAAGCAGTATTAACGAAAGATGTGCTTGGAGAGTCATAAGGTAAATCTTTAATCAATTGTTTGTGGAATATTAATATCTAAGAAAAGATAAAATATAAGAAGTTTTGTTTTAAAAATTGGTTTAAATGTAAAATCTTGGAGAACTAGGAATAATATAAAGTAGCCCATAGGGAGTCTAAGGGAATAATTTGTGAAGCTAAGAATATTATTTTTAGTGATTTTTATAATATATTAGATACTGAAAATGATAAAAATATATGTATAAACTAGCCAAACAAAAAGAAAAAAAAAAGTAAAGATTTTATTCAAGTAAAATGTATTAAAGATTAAACTAAATAAGTGTTTTTCTTAGAGGAAAATATTCCATATATGTGGGTAAGATATTTTGATAAACTTTTCAATGATGCTTCTAAAAATATGATCGATCTTAGTGATCTTAATATCATTAATAATAATATCTTTTTTATTTTCATCGTCGCATTAGTAAAAATGAAGTTAATAAGGCTTTAAAGAAAACTAAAAGTGGAAAATCAGCAGGACCTAATGATATCCCAATTGAAGTGTGAAAATATTTAGGAGATTTTGGAGCTTCTTAGCTTACCACTCTTTAATATTTTTTTAAAAACTAAAAAGATGCCTGGTTGGAGGAAGAGTATTTGTTCCCTATTTTTAAGAATAAAGGGGATGCATAAGAGTGTGCAGATTATAGATGATTTAAGCTAATTTGTCATACAATAAAATTATGGGAGAGTAATTGAACATAGGTTAAGACATGATGCAAAGATTTCTCATAATTCGTTTGAATTTATTTCTAGCAAGTCTACTATAGAAGCTATGCATTTATTGAGAGAGTTGATGAAGAAATATAGAGGAAGTAAGGAGGATCTACATATGATTTTTATTGATTTAGAAAAAAAACTTACAGTAAAGCTCTAAGAGAAGTTCTTTGGAGAGTTCTAGAAAAGAATGGTGTTGATATGGCTTATATTCAAGTCATTAAAGATTTGTATACTAGAGTTGTTACTTGTGTTCGAGCAGAAGGAGATGACCAAATATTTTCCTATTTTAGTTGGATTACATTAGGGATCGACTTTAAGCCCATATATTTTTGCTTTAGTTATGGATGTTCTTACTGGACATTTATAGGATGTTGTGCCTTGGTTTATGTTTTTCGCTGATGATTTCCAGCTTGTGGATAAGACTAAAGAAAGAGTTCAGGAAAAACTTAAATTATGAAGGTCTACATTAGAGTCTAAAGGCTTTCGTTCGAGTAGATCAAAAATTGAATATATGATATAATTTTAGTACTAGTAGATCTAGTGGTAAAGTTGTAACTATGAGTGATCAAATCATTAAAAGGTGTGAACGTTTTGGATATCTCGGGCCTATTGTTCAAAGTGATGGTGATATAGATGGGAATGTTATTAGTAGAATCCAAGTTTTGGTTGGTTGAAATGGAAGAATGTATCGGATCTAATGTGTGATAGAAAAGTACCGCTTGGACTTGAAAGGAAAATTTTATAAGATGGTGTTCAAACTTGCAATGCTTTATGACGCAAAATGTTGGCCTTTAAAAGAGAATCATAAAACTATGTTAATTATTGTTGCGATGAGAATGCTTAGTTGGATGAGTGGCTTGACATATAGAGACAAAATACAAAACAAATGTACCCGTGAAAGGGTTGGTGTGGCTCCATTGACAGACAAGATTAGAGAGAGCCATATTAATGGGCTGGTCACATTAAATATCGACCACTAATGATCCAGTTAGAAGAGTAAATGTTTTAGATTCAACTTATGTTAAGAAAGGTGGATTGTAGACCTAAAAATACTGGGACATATTGTATAACAAAGATCTTAATTTATTAGAATTAAATGAAAGTATAGCATTCAATAGGACAATGGAGAAAAATGGTTCATGTACCTACCCCACTTAGTGGGATAAAGGCTTCTTGTTGTTGTATTAGTTTTCAAGGGCAATTAATGTTGCTACACATGCATGTTTGTAGCAAGTTAAAGATGAATATGCAAGCCATGATAGATGATAGTTTGAGGGCATGATTATTAACCCTCCAGGGAATTAGACTAGCAAGGAAAATAAATTCAAACATTTGTAGCATTATAGGCTAGATAAAATAATAGTTGGAAAGGATTTTTTTCAATAATATGTTACATGTCATGTGATATATGTGTTAAATTACTAGAATAGTTTGATTTTTATTAAATTATGTAAGCATAGTAGCACTTCTCTTTGTTCGTTCAGGTAATTTTTCCGTTCAAGTTTAATACTTCAATTAATTTATCTCTATTTGTTTTAAGTTTTCATTTTTATTGTAAGTAGGACTTTCTAAGTTTCTTTGAGCACTGTTTTTTTATTGTAACATAATTTATATTTCAGACAACATATTCTTGGGTCTTAGTGAAAGTAGTAAATTTCAAGTAGCAAATTGTTGGCTTTCTTCTCATTTAACTTTGCTTTTGAATTATGTTAAAGTGACCTCTGATTGGGATTTGCAAGGGTACAACCATGTCCATATGAAAATTATAATCTAAAAAGTGCGTGTTAAACTTAAATCCCTATTTTGCTTAGATGAAATTCACTATTTGATGTCTGACAGCACCCTTGGACAAGGACTTGTTACAAGTACATATCCTGGAGAGGTTTTCTACTCCATAGCACTTTCTATACTCGGACTCATTCTCTTTGCCCTCCTTATTGGTAATATGCAGGTAACACACTGTTCATCCTTTTGGGGAATTTTTGTAGTGTAATATGTTTGCACATACCAATGCAGGTTAAAATGTTGTCATTTTCTCAGGGAATTTTTGTAGTGTAATATGTTTGCACATACCAATTGATATCTGGTAAGCGGTCAAGGCTAATTATGCTTTGGGAGAAGTTTTCTTAGATGATTTACTTATGCTAAGTACTTCATGATTTGCTATTTGGAGCATCCCTCTTATTTGTCAGCATTTTTAACAGATTTATTTTTTTATTTTTTTATTTTTGAGAGGCACACTAAATTTTAGCTTGATAACAAGAAGCTGATTTTTGGCTTAGAAAATTTTATCGGAATAACTCTTTTGAATTATTATTTCAGACCTATCTTCAGTCATTGACAATAAGAGTTGAAGAGATGAGGGTAAAAAGACGTGACTCGGAGCAGTGGATGCATCACCGCCTACTCCCACCAGAACTTAGGGAGCGTGTAAGGCGATATGATCAGTACAAGTGGCAGGAGACTCGAGGTGTGGATGAAGAAAACTTGGTCAAGAGCCTTCCTGCAGACCTAAGAAGAGATATAAAACGTCATCTTTGTTTGGCTTTGGTGAGAAGGGTAAGATATTGTTCAACACTGCTCCTCTTCTCAAAAGGCTGGACTAAAACTGGTGACCATGCCGACTGTTTTACATGCATGATATATTTATATTCCTGATTATTATGATAGCAACGACTGGAAATGCAGAAAATAGCATTTGGATAGCTGTCCTGGGTGGCAAGATTTCTTACAATGATCATACCATGTCTCATCTTTTTTTTAAAAAAAATATTTTTTAATTAAATAATCCAAAACTGCTCTCTTTGATAAAGAGATGAGTTTTTGTGTATGGGCTTCTGTCGGTATTTTTTCTTGACTTCCGACTACTACCTTTTTCCATCTTTCCTACCACCAAACAGCTGCAACTCTTCCCATATGTTGGCAAAAAGTTTTATTCCTTATAAACAACCTCCTTCTTCATCCAATTTATTCTTCAACTCAAAGGAAATTAAAGATTTGGTCGTTTTTATTCATTTGGTTGTACTAAAGTATCTCAAGGCAACTCCAATTTGTTTCGTAGTGCACATTCATCTCTTGTTAAAATTTCATAACAGTATTAAAATATTCAGTTATAATTATAGTACATTGGCATGCACTTTTAAGAGCAAATCAAATATCAAGGTACTATGCCAGTATTTTTGAGATCAAAATATATTTTTTACACCATATCCTATAATTACTTTGCAGTTTTATAGAAATATATTTGACTAATTTTATGCTCCATTAAATTTATCAACCAATCCACCCCATTGTATTCTCAGCCTTATAAGTTGCACGTGTGATTTTACTTTAGTTGTTTTGTTGCCCCAATAAGAGAGTTGATCTGTACTCTGCTTTGAATTGGTAACATAACATATTGAGATCTCCCCTTAGAGTTAGTCCCATTAGTTTTATGCCGAGTAATTTGTAAAAAGTGATTGTCCCTAGGTGTTAGGTTGTGTGGAGAAACTAGAAGGGATTTCTGAGGAATCCATCCTTGTTTGCACCCTACCAATCATGATTTTTTTGGCCATGGAGAAGGCTGACTATGATACCTTGATAAAATAGAAGAAAGTGAGGTTTCTCTGAGTTATTTTATTTATACACCCAATGGTTGTTCTATACAACAATAGTGATTGAAAAGGAAGGCTTAAATCTAAGAGAATTATATAGTCAAAATCTGCCAAAAACAGAACATAATAACGGCAAGCGAATAAGAAAGATAACAAAACATAATAATGGCAAGGAAAATAAGAAAGATATTAATTTATTTCCTGCAATACAGGATCTTAATCTCACGTTTTCTACATTGTATATATTTTGGAATGTGAGTGAGAAAATTATTGTTTGGTTTCCACAACTTGTCTCGTTCTAATATTATGGATTCTGAATATTAGAAACTCAGCCTTGAAGGATTAAGCAGGGATGTATTCATTATCCCACGTTTCCTTTTCCTTTCAGGTCCCTTTGTTTGGAAACATGGACGAGCGACTGCTGGACGCCATATGTGAACGGCTAATGCCCAGTCTTTACACAGAGAACACTTACATTGTCAGGGAAGGAGACCCTGTGGATGAAATGCTCTTCATCATTCGCGGTCGCCTTGAGAGTGTGACCACCGATGGTGGGAGGAGCGGCTTCTTCAATAGAAGTATTCTTAAAGAGGGAGATTTCTGTGGGGAGGAACTGCTGACTTGGGCTCTAGATCCAAAAGCTGGAGCCAACCTCCCTTCTTCCACAAGGACAGTGAGATCCTTGACTGAAGTAGAAGCTTTTGCATTAATGGCTGATGAGTTGAAGTTTGTTGCGGGTCAGTTCCGCCGCCTCCATAGTCGACAAGTACAGCACACATTTCGCTTCTATTCGCAGCAGTGGAGGACATGGGCGGCCTGCTTCATCCAAGCTGCATGGCGACGGTATTGCAAGAGAAAGCAAGTGGAAGTGCGACGCAGAGAGGAAGAGGCAGAGCTCAATGACCAGTCGGGCTCCTCTCCAAGCCTCGTTGCAACGATATATGCTTCTAAGTTTGCTGCTAATGCACTTCGAGGAGTTCATAGGTTCAGGAATAAGAGTGGTAGAGAGTTGCTTAAACTGCCTAAGCCTCCAGAACCAGATTTCTCCGTTGATGAAGCAGATTGATTTAATTGAGCTATAGAGGTGGTCGGTGGACTACCTTTTCTTTCTTTTTTTTTTTTTTTTTGTGTTTTCTTTTGAAGCGCATCAATTTGCGCATCATTTGCAGGAGAGAAAACTATACATCAAAGATTACTTTTTTATTGATTATGACTGTTCAGATATATGTGGGAGGAGCTCTTGACTGCTATATTTCAAATCTTCCGGAAGCTGGTTATTTTTTTTTTAATTGCAAGGGATCTCAGAAAATATAGTAAAATGTGGTTGTGATGTGAGATTTAAAGGGGGTGGATGTCTGCATACTAACCTCAAATTCACCTCACATATTGTAAATTGAACACTGGATACTCTTCTGATGAAATAATGATAAAAGTTGCTTTTTTATTCTAGGTTTTGTATCAATTGAGTTGAAGCTTGTCAGCCTAAATTTGAAATTGTAGATGTTGATTTTGACTTTGATGCATTTAAGTTGGCTCAAAATATTTTAGTTTCAGAGTTGATTTGAGTAATATTTATGGACTGCAAAAATATTTTTTGCAAGTTATTTATATAAAGAAGTTAGAAATATTTATGAAGTGTATTACAAATTATATAAAATATTAACTGACAGATGATTATAATATATACGAGTAAGATGTTGGATTGAAGGTCTACCAAGTATCTTTATTTTTTTCTCATATCAATTTGTGCATAAGTTTATGATTAGATTTGGAGACTATGGAAGAATGAAGACATTTGAATCTAATCATATTAATTGATGACCAGTCACTTGAGTGAACAAAAAAGAGAAAAAGGTAATGCTTTGTGATCCAAGCATTAATACATTATTTATCTTAGTTTATTATTATTATTTTTTTAATTTAAGAAAAAAAAATTTAATTGATTGTTATTTCTCAATTTGAAGGTAAAATGCATGCGATTCATGGCTAGTCAACATTATTGATTGATGAAACAATTACGATGACAGACCCTTATTCCTCTAAGGGGTTATTTGGTCTGCTGAAAATGAAATATAAATTGTTTGTAGAAGTGTTCTGATTGCAGTGTATTCCAAGTATTTTAAAATTATTTGATTGTTTGTAAAATAAATACAAGGTAATTATGCTTTTCTCTTTAGTTAGATGGATGGAGAGCAGAGTAAAATAGTTTATTCGTGATACTTATGAACTGTTTGGTTGTGTAAGTAGAATATAAAGTTTTTATTTTTAATAAACTAGCTATATATCATATGATTTTTATAAGCTTATATATTTAATGTTTAAATATTCTTTTTTATTTATATAATATTTTAAAATTAATTTATTTCTAAAAAACATAATAATCTTTTTTTAAAAAATTATTTATATAATATTCTATATAATTTGCATCAAAATAATATTAGCTAAATCATTTTCATTATAATAAAAAAATTGAAATAAATCTATAAATTCATTTAACTAGTTTGGATATGCAATTGCATTTCTTGGTGTACAGATCTGCAACTCATGAATAGAAGGTATGATAATGAAATAGAATGGTATGATAAAGCCAGAGAAGAGGTTCCACAGTTCATAATAAATTGGGTGTTTTCTGCACCCAACACCCAAAATATAGGAATTTACATATCTCACCCCTATTAACTTCGATATTTACGGGTAATACAGAATGTATGTATAAGCCTCTAAGAAATGATCAGGCAATAAAGAAGCAACCAAAGCATGTAAGAAAACTGTAAATTTTACAGTTTATTTCTTGCCTTCACAGTTTTAGAACAAAGGCTAATAAATGACTACTCTTTTCACAGTCATGTTTCTGCAACTTTGAAATTTACAATAACATGTGCACTTGTAGGATGAGATTAATTCAAGTACACAAGCCAAAACCTTCAGAGAATACCAGAAGTATTCTATTTGTTCAGACAACAATGAAGTTTTTCAATCCAAATGTTTTATTGAAGATCAAAACTTGAATAGATTCTTGCGAACCTGCAGCCGATCGAATGGAATCGATTGTTTCATTTGATGACAATTTCTTTATAGAGTTTGAAGGGTAGCAGAATCCAATTGTCACGTAATCTCGGTTCTTGCAGAAGAGAAAGCTATGATCTCGTTCTCGATGCTCTAAGACGAAAAATAAGTTGTAAAAAAATAAGGGTCTGTTTGAGGCAACTGCAGCTGTTTGAAGAAGCTGCTGCAAAAGAAACTGACATTCAAAAAGTTGCGGTGGCTATTACAATTTTTTTTTTTCAAAAGTCAGACCATAACTTTCTAGTAGCCACTGCACTTAAGTTGATATGATTACAAAACACAGCTTTCAGCTGCAGCTTTCTGAAAAAAATAATCAAAATGCAGTTTTATCAAACAAAAAAAAAGTACAGTGCGGCGTGGTACCTCACCGCCGCCGCCCCAAATACACCCTAAAACTCTTTGTTTGCTAATTTATATGGTATAAAATCATTCATGTCCCAGTAAACAGTGTGCAAAAATTTGGAGAGGGGAAACCATTCCCAGCAACATCACCAGCCTGATAGTTTGGAGAGGGGAAACCATTCCAAAACCTGAGCGTTTCATCTCCTGCTCCGGTGAAAATTGTCTACAAAAATTAAGAATGTAATAAATAGACAAAACCCATCAAGAGAGATGGCCAAATATAGAAGACTAAATATATGACCGGTCAGTGCAGCAATCTGCAAAAGAGTATGAAAATGAGAAGCTAAAAAAGAAGGGCATTTACACACATACCACCCAATTCTCATGTATTTACACATACAACAACTAAAATTTACTTTTCACATTTATACCACCCAAATCTTTCATATCAGATAAAAAATACCAATATTTAAGCTTTTAGAAGGTAAAATACAGCATTTCATGCAAGTTAAAATTGAATTTTATTTGCTAGATATAAAAATACATAAGAATTGAGTGGTATGTATACAAATCTTCCAAAAAAAATGCATACTCATATACAATTCACAGATAGACTCAGACTTCACTTACCTTCGACATCGACGGATATCGCCATACAATTATTTGATTTTGGGAATAGACATAAGTACTAACAAATTCATTAGCATTTTTCAACCATACATGATTACAGACCTGCATAGTAAGGATTGCATAAAGTAAAAACATAGTATCAACATAAGATTTTCATTTTTGGAAAATAATGGTGTAAAAGTTAGATCTAAATTTTGCTTTAATCCATTCATAAAACCTGCACATCATTATAGTCATAAAAGTGGATGCCCAACAAATTAAGAGACAAATCCATGATGCAATAGTAAGAATATGAAAAAACTTCACAGTACAGTAGCTCATAAGATGAAATCTTGATCTCAATACTTGACTTTATGTGTCCCGTGCGGCTAAGGTGAGCAATAGTCAATAAAGATGTTCAAAATACATCAAATGC
Source organism: Phalaenopsis aphrodite (assembly GCA_003013225.1). NCBI lineage: Eukaryota > Viridiplantae > Streptophyta > Magnoliopsida > Asparagales > Orchidaceae > Phalaenopsis > Phalaenopsis aphrodite. The sequence goes on from NEWO01000740.1 coordinate 119,436, forward strand.
TATCAAAACTTAAAGTTTTACAAATATGATAATTCAATCATTGAGATCAAAATGAGTTTCAAAATTTCAAAATATAAAATTGTTAGAGTAACTAATCTACTAATATATCTGACTCGTGAGACCCATTTATCTAATTCCTTTATTTTACATTGAGCTTTGGATTGTGAACGAGTCATTGTAAGATTCTTGAATATTTGAAAGCTCTGTCATAAGTTCTGTAAAAAAATTTCTTTCCTTAGTATATGTTGTCCTGCTCTTGATTATGGTAGCAACCTTACCAGCAAAATCTGCCATCATGAGAATGTACTCCCAAGACTTTGATCAACCGCAAACACTTTCTTCTTCTTTTATAGAACACCCCCTTTGAAGATGATGACATTTGTCGATTTATCTTTCATTTAGCAACTTTTTCAATATCAACATCTGAAATATTAGTAGTTTGTGTTGCATTTGCATCTGTCTCAATAAACCTAAGAAGTCATCATCTTCCAATTTAATTTGTTGTGTCCCATTTGGAATATTAGAGTTATGAGATTTAGCCGAGTTTCCGATAGTTTGACTTTCACGACAAACATTTTCCAACTCCATATAATTTACAATTGACATATTCAAATAAGCAACATCATTTGAAAAAGCCTAGTAATAAAAAAAAAGGAAAATAAGCAATTTTTAAAAACAAAAACAAAAAAAAGGCAAATGGCCCAAAAAAAAAACTAAAAAAGGGAAAAAAAACCCCCAAGAACCAACAAAAACAATTTTTTTGAGCTGCTTTAAACTCATATCTCCTTCTCATTTTCATACTTGGGCTAGTTAGGAGAGCTTAGGGAGAGCACAAGAGGAACTTCATCTTCCTCTTGGAGACGTTGGAGGTGCCTTGGAGAAAATCTCTTGGAGCAAATGGATTGGAGGAATCATCTTCCTCAAGGGGAGAGCTAAGGAGTTGGTCCCCTTATTCTTATTTATCTTCTTACTCCTCTTTTCTTCATCGCCTCCTTTTCCTTTCTCCACTATTCTTTGAGTGTGTGGAAGAGCTTTTGGAGGAGGATTGTGGCTAGCAAGGAGCAAGGTGTCTCTTCTCCTAAGCTAAATAAGAGATTCATTCTAGCTTGGAGAAGGATCGTCAGAGCTTCGAACCTCGCCGGAGCTTCATTATCTCTTCTACCACTCGAAGAGCTTCTTCATTCCTTGGATAAGGGTGGAGCGAACCTCGCCGGAGCTTCGCCGGAACCTCGCCAGAATTTTGTCTTATCTCCTACTGTTAGGAAAATATCATCTCACTAGAAGAAACACATCCACAACCTTCGCGTTGGTTAGATTTTCTAAAACCATTATGTTTTCTTTCTTAGCTAGCCCTAGGAGTAGATTTTGCTCGGTGTTTGTGGGTTTGGTTGCCCAAAAGAGGTAGGTCTTACTGGCCACCCAGTATCGTCTGGTTCAATCGATCGCCCATTATCGGACAGTCCAATTGGTTGAAGGATATAGGGCACACCAACAACACGTCTTTTGATTGGATAGTTTTGTGGTGTTATCGTGGCTGCGCTCTCCCAAGCTAGGCAAGTTGAATGGCCGTCACTAGTCGACACAGTCATACGCCTATTGATTAACCATTTATTTTCTAAAGGAAGCCCCATAAGGAAGGTGCTTTTGCGATTCCCATGAGCAAAACCTACCTTTTTCCTTCTAGCACAAAGCCCAAACACCGGGGGCAACAAAAACCCAAAGTTGGGGCGACAAACTTGGTCCCAAGAAGGAAGGGAACCAAACCAACCTTTGGCAAAAAAAAAAGGAAAGTCACATGACTTTGAAATTCCCTATGCCGCAAAAACTTTCAACATAGAATTTTTTCGAGTCAGACAAACGGAGGCAGCCGTCGTCACTTTGTAGCGACGCTTGCTTCGCTCCATTGACAATCCTTAGGGTGTCTCTTGAGATCGTTAAGGCGAATCAGCTTTGTAGCCAATGACAATTGGATCTCATTTTCATATGCATGTTGTTCACTTTTGCATTGTTTTGCGTGTTGTGCATGGATTTTTTAAAATAAACATAAAATAATCAGTTTTTGCATGTGTTCTGTCGGCTCGCCCGATCAGAGCCGCCAGCCCAATCTACAGGACTGACAATCTTTCGTCGACTTGTTCGATTGGCCGCACCAACCCAATTGGATACATTGATGTGTTCTGTCGACTCGCTCGATTGGCCCCACTAGCCCGATCGATGCGACCGACAATCTTTTGTTGATTCATCTGATTGGTCGCACCGAACCGATCGAATCGATCGATAGGTTCAATTGGTTTGCCAAATTAGCGTGACAAATAATATTTTGTTGACTCTTTCAATCGACCGCACCAACCCAATTAGATCGATCAATATCTTTTTTTGGCCCGTCTACTAGGCACCACCAAACCGATCATTCAACACTACAACACTGTCGACGCATTCGTCATTGGTTTACGCCACCATATGCTATTGATGAATGTTTGTTATCTCGTAACAACACCTTACACTGTCATGAGGACGTTCCTTTGCGTAAGTCATGTGGTTGTTTGCTTGCTTGCATGGTGCACCATACCTTGTATGTGCTTGCCACTTGCATGTGTGTGTGGTCGTTTTTGGGGCATGATGTAATTATCCTTAGTGGCATCCTATACCCTTGGCGATCAAACACAATACCTCTATTGGTCCAAGATGTTTCCGCCCGATCTTGTTTGAGCGGACATGTTTGACCTATCATTATAAGTTTTACCGCATATATGCTCTCCAAGTTTTGTTTTTTCTCTTGTTTGTCGCTTTGTCGTATAGCAGTCTTTTCCGATTCCACTCTTCTTCAGGTCATTCATGTGACCCGGAAGAAAGATTTATTCGGAGAAAAGAAGTATACGACAATCAAGAGGCTGGTGACTTCTTCAAAAATAAAAGAGAGAAAAATGAACAAAAATAAGGATCTCTCAGTTTTTCAGGCGAAAGTCTTTCATGTTGTTCCTTTGGATAATGACTGACTTATGGTTATTCCATGTGAGAGGGAGATATTTGAGGCATTGAAGTCCATCGATGGTAATATATCGGCGGGTCCCGATGGTTTCACAACTAAGTTTTATATTCAAGCTTGGGATATTATTAAAGCGGATATGATCAAGATAGTCCAAAGCTTCTTCCAAGGTTCTCTTCCGCATAAATACTTCAGATGTTCTGCCATTGCTTTGATTATGAAGGAAGAACATAATTATCGTTGGGATAGCTTTCGTTCTATTAGTTTACTTCTACTATTTCAAAAGTTCTTAGCAAGATTGTTGGTCAACGACTTCAATCTTTGCTACCGAAGTTGATTTGTGGGTAGGAGCATCACTGGTTGCACAAGAACTAATCCACAACCTTGAAGCTAAAGTAAGAGGAGGTAATGTGATTCTCAAATTTTATATCAAGAAAGCTCATGACACAATTACTTGGAAATTTATCATGGTAGTGTTGAAAGCTAAAGGTTTCTCCAATGCATTTTGTAAGCTTATACATATGTTGCTAGCACATAACTTTTATTCTATGATTATTAATGATCAAAGAGATGGTCATTTTAAGGTGAATGGAGGTTTGAAATAAGGGGACCCTTTGTCTCATATTCTTTTTGTGATCACTTTGGCAAACCTTTCTTGTCTTCTTAATAACCACATTGTTAGTCATCCATTTCTGCTTACAACGCTAAGGGTAGTGAACTTATCTCTCATTTGGCGTATGAAGATGATCTTATTGTCTTTTGTAATTCTAGTAGAAGGAATGTCATGCATATTTCTTTAATTTTGTAACATTTTAAGAAGGTTTCAGGTATGAGTTTTAATAAGACGAAATGTGATATTATTATCAGTATAGGAGTGTCTTTAAATTATAGACAATGGCTTGAAGAATTCTTGGGGTTTAAGATATAGATTTTTCCTATAAAATATCTTGGCATTCAACTTTTTAAAGTATAAATCACACAATGATTTTCAAGGAAATGATTCACAAAATCTCTAAAAGACCGCAAAGTTCAGAAAATTCTATGCTTTTATTTGGAGGTAGATTAACACTTCTTCAAAATGTACTTTCTTTGATTTTGTTATATACACTTTAAGTTGCAAAGATGATGAGTAGTATGCAAAGTAAGATTGAAAGAATCTTCAACAAGTTTTTGTGGTCCGGGCATGGGAGAGGTGTGCATTGGACTTCTTCGAAGAAACTTCGCAAGCCTAAGGATGCTCATGGTATGAGTTTCAAAAGTTTTGACCAATTTATGGAGAAAAATTTATGCAAGTTATGATTGAAACTTAGGGAGTAAAATTGTTCTCAATTTATGAAGAGAAAAAACTTCAACAACAAACACCCTCTTTCTTGTCAGCCAAAGATTGGTGATTCGAGCATTTGGAAGGAAAATTTGAAGGTTCGAGAAAGCGTAACAATTCATCATTTGGGACCTTGGCAAAGGTGACATTAGCTTTCGGTTGTATGATTGGATGCTTTTGAGTCCTCTATATAATGTTTTTGATGAAAACCTAAACTATGAAACAAAGGTAGATGTTCGGGATGAAGAAGGTTGGAACCGTTAAAAGTTACTAAATTTGGTTGGTAATCATTTGTTGAGACTTACTTCTAATATTCTGCTTGATCAAGGCAAAGTGAATAGTGCTAGAATGCAAGCCGATCAGATTGCTTCATCATCAAATATTATTGCGAGCAAGTTACATCCTACTAGCATTACCAAGGGCAGTGATAATATTTGGAACAATTTGGAGTAAGCACATTCATTCAAACGTGTTCTAATTTAGATATATTTTTTGTGAATGAGCTAAATCTTGATCGCTTATGAAAAATGAAATTGCATGTAAAATTAAATGTACTAGTGTTTTAATTTTAAGGGCATATAATGATTTAATTATATTATTAGTTGGAGTCAATCATGTATCATATCTGAAAAAAAAAATAGTATTTTTAATTACTCAAAAAATTTTTCTTTGTTGTTTTAGCTTAAAAAAGGAAAATAATATTAAAGAAATATATACAATGGAGTGTGATGTTTTGTGTTGATGTATTGGATTCAACAATTCTAATGATAACACATGATACTAATAATGATATTAAACATAAAATATAATGCCCAAAAAATAGGAGCTAAATTTTTTATTAATGATTTTAAAATGACCTAAATAATCTCGCATGTACACGATACATGAACATATGGGCATTATAGAAGCAAAAACTCGAAATAATAATAAAAAAAAAACATAATAATAACCACCTCAGTTTCTTGAACAATTTCTTCTGCAAGCCAAAATCCCAAACTTACCCTTAAAAAAGGAGATTAGTTGGAGAATTTTATAATGAAGATTTCTCACATGAACTCTCTCAAGGAGCCAAAAATTTTGACATTCCAGACGAGTACAGGAAGCCTGCCTATTTCCAAGTTTATGAGAATACATTTACAGGAAATTCATATGACAATGCACACAAACCTACAGAATATTCAAATAAATAAATAAATAAATAAAACATATTAATGTTTTGGACCCGTATAGCTTAATCAAATTATTGGGCCACTCCCAGGTTTTTATCGGAGCAGGAAAACTAATTGACAAAACCTCATGATGAAACTGGCTGTTAAAGCATAAAATTCAAGCAGATCATAAGCTGGAATAGGCGTATGTAGGTGCTGGCAGGAAAGGGAAAGGAGCAGCGGATGCATATGCTACTGGCGGACGAGCCGTTCGAAAATAACCCGGTCGGATATTCCTATTCTCATTCTCGAACTCTTCGTTTTCATTGATCAAAAGCTCCTCGGCAGGACTTGATCCAACAAGCACTGATTCCACTTCAGTCTTGGGCACTCTGTGTACAAGCAAACCAGACATAAATAAAGGGAGATAGAGAAGGCTGGCATAGAACATCCTCCTTGCAGTATTAGTTGTCCTCTCACGAAGAAATAGCAAAGCTGCTGTGCCTATTAACAATGTCATGAAAGATGACTCTACAGCGAACCATTTCGAAGTGATACCCCCTGCAAAAAACAATTCCCAGCATGAAGAAATTGCGCTATATGATGCAAATGCATATTCAGGATGCTATATTTAGAAGGTTAATTTCAAATAATATTAATAATAGTAATAGGGGCAAATTTGCAATAATTTCAAAAAATAATTCCACGCTATTGATGAAAAATGACAATATGTAAGTAACATTTTTTACTTTACTTTAGAATAAGAAAAGATGAGATTACATTCTGGCTTCAATTTAAATAATACTCCCTCCAGACACCCTTTCTCTCGCTTATCTTCATGCGAAAACAGCACCGTTCAACCAAAAAATGACTCGATTGCTAGTGAAGGGAGGATGTTGGTGGATCAAATCGGCAAAAAAGCTTAAATAAGGCACCGTTTGACGCAGCTTATTCTCTGCGTCCGGCATTTTCAAAACGCCGTGTCTGCGTTTGTTTGGGCGTTCGCTCCTGCGATCGCTAAACGCAGCGGTAAAATAGGCTTGGAGCGATTCGGTCCTGAAGACGCTCCCGACATCCTGCGTTCAGCGTTCGGCGTGGGCTTATTACGGCGCAGCCCTCGTCCTCCCCTCCCAACGACGCCCGTTCCCGTCGCAGACCTCCGCAAGCCGCAGATCTCCGTCGCCGCAGATCTCCGCCGCAGATCTCCGTCACCGCAGATCTCCGTCGCCGCAGATCTCCGTCGCCGCAGATCTCCGTCGCACATCTCCGGAAGCTGCANTCATTATCGTATGTTTCTGCAATTAATGTTTCTTTTCTACGAATAAATTATTCTAAATAAGCTGCCCCAAACAGTTTTATTACATAGGGGCAGTAATGTCATTTAACCACCAATAAGCTAGCTTCAATAAGCTGGCCCAAACAGCAAGCCAGATTATTCTGATAATCTACAGATTATCAGATTATCAGAATAATCTGCTTATCAGCAGATTATAAATAATCCACAGCTGCGCCAAACAGACCCTAAGACTCACAAGTACCTCAGTATAAAACCCACTCAAAATGACGCATCCCATTAGGAGCACACAATTAGCAGATGCGCAGGTTGTTACAAATACCATGTGCTCCAAAGATAACACACATGGAATTGCGAGCACAGAATTTAGGAAAGTTACTAGCTAATGAGATTTTTTGTTCGTTTTCTTGCCAAAGCTTACCAACTCTCCCATTGATACGCGGATGCCACTTGAAAGAGATGGCAAATAAGATGCATGCAATAATACCATTATCAAGGAGCTTCTTTAATCGATCAAATATTCTCTAGTTAAATAGGACATATTCAGTCAATCGTATCTCAAACTAGTACGGATGATTAGGGTGCCCTTAAACTGGTGAACAGTTTTTCAATTTCATCCCCCATGCATATTAGGATAGGTGGTTACAATTTAAGTATCTCAATGACTAAAGTTTTAGAAGCACCAAAATATACTTTGCTGAGTTTGATGAGATACAAAGGTGAATGCCTAGTTGAATCTAGTCAACCTAAAGAAGCCATCTTGCCAGAATTACTGCAAGGGATTCACTAAAATAGAGAGTTCTGACGGGATCCTGAAACCTACCATGATGCTGTATTTTGCAGGGTCCCACATGAGGATCAAAATACTCGAGGAATTCCAAGCACATTGGATAGCTGTTCAGAATACCATGCAAGCTCATTGACCCAAGCTATGTCTGGCGACAAAAGGAACTGATGAGGAATATGAAAGAATAAGAATAATGAAGGTCAAAATTAGGAAGACAATCCAGTTATAATTTAGAGCAGTTAATTTTGGATATATCTTGAATCATAAGCAAATGCCAACCTTGATAAATATTGCCCTAATCCATCAAAGAAAAAAAAAACAGAAAAAAAAAGAACTACGTCATTCCGAGTTTAGCTAGGCAGAAAATACAGCACCGTGCACCATCTTACCCCAACGGACACAAAAAACATTCACAATTTTGCACCTAAGCATTCCTTTTGATCTTCAATTGCAAAAATTGAAAAGTTTTATTTTCCTCTTTTGAATTATTAATGTGAATCATGATTCAGTTATAACAAACATGGTGTTATTGGCTAAAAGTAATTCCAATAAAAGTATACAATGTGACAACAGAAATAACCTATAAGAAGTAGAACTCACAATCATAAGCTAGAAATCCCAACGGAAGTAGATAGAGGCAGTTCCGTAAAGAAACGCATGCAGTTCTCCAACCAGAAACATCAGAAAAAGAAAACATCTGGAACCTGAGTCAACAATCACACGCACTTGTAAGAGCAAACCATAAAATTTTTAAAAAAAAAGATACAAAAACCGCAAGCATGCTCATTAGACTCTGCTGAGACGTGAGAAAGCATACCCTCCAGCAACATAGTCACTGCGACACAAATAGGCAAGGGCCATAAAATGAGGTATCTGCCAAAAATATAAAGCAGCTGGAAGGAGCATGGCATTGAGGGAAACCTCACCGGAAGCAGCAGCCCACCTAAGAAAGAGGTTCATCCGGTGAAGCTATGAATTTCTAAGGAATTCTATAACAAAATCAAAAAATAGATAGATTAAGATAATGTGAGTCCATCCAAATAAAAAACATCACATAGAGAACTAAAATTAATAAATTGCTGTACCAAGGACAATAATTGCAAAGAACCAGTTTAAGTTTTCCTTTCATCCTTTATGCTTAATTTATACAAATCATAAAAAACTGTAGTTGGAATTAGTGGCAAAAAAAAAAAAAAAAATTTAGGGAAAAAGGGAGAGGACTGTCAGCAAGAGAAGGCAGGCCAGTGGAACCTGCATAGGAGGCAAGATTCAAGTTCTGTCACACAAAAGACAGATGTTTCATGCTCTGCCTTAATCAAATGAATAAATGTTATCCATTACAGCCTGTAAGTTAACTTTAAAAAAGTCTACCAGATAAGCTCTTGCTGACAATGTTTGTAAGTTGTTCGCCTATAGATACAAATGGAGTGCTCGGAAAAATATTGCCCATCTTTCTATTTATAGTATCTGTCCATTTTAATATGCTTAGGGCGATCATATCACACTGGATTATATGCAATATAGATGGATGGCTTATTAGCACACAAAAAAGGATCATAAGATCTCTTTTCTTTCAGCTTTTAGAGCTTCAAGAATAATTTTAAGCCACAGCAATTCAGAGATTCCCATTGGCATAAATTTGAAATCAGCTTCAATGATGAATCTTACTTTCACATTTAATTTTTTCTTCTCCAAGTCACTAGATTACCTCCCAGGAATTTACAATACCTTGAGTTTGCCCTTCTCACAATCATACTTCCTATATAATCAGTATCTATACGGGCTTCAAAATGTCAGCTCCTACCCTTTTTTGAATAGAAATCCTTTGCTTGGGGATTTCCTTAAGATATCTTTAACAGTCAATGCACCGTCCTAAGAGTTGTTCATTAAGATTGTGCATAACTTAACTCACCATACCAACATGGGTAATGTTAAGACTTGCATGAGAAAAGTACATAAACTTTCCCATAAGTTTTTTATAGGATTTATTCTACTATTGTGTCTTCAGGAGTAACCCAGAGTATATAAATAAATTCCATAGGACTTTAAACAATCCCAAGTCACCTTTCTTTTAACATGTTTTTAATATATTTTTGTTGAGATGTGATGATTCCATGTTGCGATAGTATGCTACTTCATTGCCAATGAAGTAGTTTAGCATACTAAATTTTTTAAATTCAACATCTTGGAGTAGCCATTTCTTTTAAAGTCTATTTAATCACCACGTATCATGATAAAGTACAAAAGCATTATTTTACAAATAATATATAATCTCTTTAACTTTGCTTACAACCCATGCTGAGCATATCTTGCAAACCTTCTTAACCATGTTCTTGGAGATTATATCAACTCAAACAATGCCCTCTCTAGGTTCACACAAGTTTAATTTTGAATTTCAACAAAAACATGGGGGGGCACCATATACACTTTCTACTCAAGATCACTAAACAAGGACACAATTCATATCAAGCAATATCCTCTAGTCCTTGTTTAATGTCAATGATAAACGAGGTATTCATTTTAATAAATAGAGCCAATTTTTAAAGATAATCAATCTTATAAGTTTAAGTATAGCATTTCGGTCGTTTAGTTTTATATCTTTCTAGCAAGCAATCAAATTTATATTTTATATTAAAAACCCATTTACATTCTATGGTTTACTTACCTTCTGGTAGTGTTATAAATATCCATATTTTATTCTTTTGAATGACTTGCATTTCATTCCTATAGTATTATCCTAATTCATAATTCTATTTAATGTTTCAATTAATAATTATAAAAAAAAAGTTGTATGACACGAAGAAACTCTTATACCTTTATTTGTAGGCTTAGTAATTCCTTCAATGAATTCAATGATAGGAAGTGATTTGGTTGATTCTTACACCTTTATTTGTAGGCTTATTAATTCCTTTGATGAATTCAATGATACGAATTTATTTTGTTGATTATAATGGAATAAAAAGAGATGCCTTTCTCCTTAACTAAACCAGTAGTAGTTGAGTAGAAGGTGCTTCTAGTATAAATTTATTTTATGCACAAGTTATTGGTTCCAGAATAGAGTTGTGGAGGCTAAAGAGATTCAGTGTTCAATCTAACAAAAAGAGTTCTTTTATTGGGGTATGTTGCAGCAAAATAGAAATTCTCTTTACTAAAGGTGACACTTGGAAGCAAATATATCTTTCTTGAGAGGAAATGATAGCAATTGCACCCCTTTTAGCAGGAGAAAATAAAATAACCCATTTAATTGCTCTTAAATAAAACTTTCTTTCGAGGATGTACATACAAAGGAAACACTTCCAAGTAACAGGGGAATAAGACTATTTTAGGTGTTAATGTGAAGACAAAATTTAATTAGGACTTTTGAATAAAAATATCATAAAAGGTGATAGATTCATGATGTGAGTGACTGCTAATATAGCTTCCCCCAATATTATTTTGGAATATTCTTTCAAGAAAAAAGAGCTATTGTGGTGGCAAGCAAGTGGTGGTATTTTTAAGCCACCCAAAGTTGTTGGGCTCCATGCACGCAAAAAGACCCATGTAATATCACTTTTTCTTGAAAGTATGACAAGATAATGATTTATAAAGTCAAAATAGTTCAATAGCCTCTAGCATTGTTGTATCGAACTTTTAAATTTCAATACCAAATTGACTTCTATCATGTTAAAAAAATGTGAGAATGATGAAACAACATTTTTTTATTTTTAGTAGAGAGATTCATGACACATAGATGCAATTATTGATAAAAGATAAACCACAGAGCATGTTCTTGTATTATTAAGCCTTTGCCCGGTAGCTTGCTATCGAATTTCTAGCATTTTTATTTTATATATTGAGCTTTCTTGCAATTTATGCATCATTGGAAATCTTTATTAACCATCTTCATTAGATGTGGCTGCTTGTGCCTCTCAATAGAAGAGAGTTTCAAGTAAAAATATTTTATATTGGCAGCCTGTCACCAAGTCCTAACCTCATTATTTTATTAATAATCATAACTCTTATCCCTTCTTATTCTATCTGAATGATAACAACTTCATGCAGACAACAAAATTCCTCTTTTTCAAAAATTTGCACTCTTACAACATCAAACTCCATATTTAATCCAGCAAGAAAACCATAAATTCAGTTTTTGTCAACAAACCTTTCAAGGAAGAATGCATCTTTGCTACATTCCATATTGATGCATTGATAATGAAAAGCAAAATAAAAGAGCATGTATGCCTTAATTAGGAAAACATTGAAGATGGGATCACTTTGTTGAGGTCTAATGCCAAAAATGTTTCAATTTTCAGTTTTCCTTCAAGAAGGGTGTACACTTTATGACTATTTAAGATTGTTCTTTCTATTCAAACAATCTGGTGAAAGGATACTATGTAATTCTCCAGTTGATATTCAGTAATGGGTCTCACTTTCAAATAAGCCTAGGACCAAGAGGATATGGGTAATATTGTAATCCATCAGAAGAACATTTGTGATAGTAATTGATTGTGCGTGTGTGTGTGTGTGTGTGTGTGAGAGAGAGAGAGAGAAAGGCTATAGTGATGCAGGCCACAATGATAAAACTAAGTGAAGGAAAAACAATGAAGCAATGAAGGCTTCCCAGTTCTAGGCAACAGAGTAATGAAAACTGTAGCCTATAAAAATGCAAAGAAAAAAGCCTATGGTTCTAATTCCATGACACGAATTACAAAGAATTAGTTTTAATTTTTCATTGCATCATTTACACGTAATTTATACAAGTTTGAAAGAACTTGTAGTGCTAATATACACAATTTATAAGCAAAAAATAGCTATAAAATTAATTACAATCAGAAAAACCCTTAGATAAATGAAAACAATCCTTAGCTAAAAATAGCTATAGAATTAAATACAATCAGAACAACCATTTGATCCATGAGGCAGTATTAATAAACCAATTGTATCAATGATATGGAAGAGTAAATAAAGAAAGAAAGAGAGGGGAAGCAGCAAAAAGTGAAGGGTTGTGTTAGGCAGTCAACAACCTATGTAATTTTTTTGTCGAAAAATCATGACGTAAATCAATTAAATTATTATGTAAATGTAGGGCATCCCCTGGAAACAATGCGGTGTATGAACTGAATACAGTGAAAAGTGTGAAAGGGTAGCTACATCGAGGCCCCGGTGCAGTGTCAAATAACAAGGGTTTCCATATTATGGACAGACTGTTTACCTCATTTTTGGGGAAGTTTAGTCTTCCCTAGAGCCTAGGATCTAACCATATGACTTCTCTGTTGACTCTCCTAGAGGACTAGTGTTGGGACCCACATCAATTAGAAAATTCAAGCCACTTTTTTATTGCTTGGGGTTTCATATGTGCGGCATTCAGTTGGGTTGAGTAGAACCAACATATTGAAACTCAGGTTGAGTTGCTTTAAGAATTAGGGTTTCGATCCTTGAAACACATACACCGCAATTACACATTCACATCACATACACTTGCATACACTTCAACGTTATCAAAACTAATATCAACTTTCAAAATGATCAATCACAAACTAAAATTTGAAGAAAACCAAATTCAAACCTAAATTGATTTGATTGTCAACGAACTTGCTCAGACGACCTCGGATAACAAAATAGACCACGCAAACATATCTGGAACATCGATTTTACCAAGAAAGTACACAAATTTTGCTACAATTCCACATACAAACCAATAATGCGTAAATCGGGATTTAAAAAAAATAATAATGAGAAAAAGAGAGAAAGAAGACCCTTTTAAAAAAAATAAATTAAAAGCTATGCTACTCAAATTAATTTTTTAATTAAAAATACTTTTTTAACTTAAACCCATTATTTCGTAGTGTTTCTCATTAAATCAATAAAATAATTGACCAAAACTTTCTTAATTAAATTAAAATCGAGAATAAAATGAAAGAAAATTATACAATTAATATTAAAATTGGAATTAATGAATGGAATCAGATAATTAAAAATTCGGAATTGATTAATTAAAAGAAAGGAAACTCAAAAATAAAAAGAAAAGAAAAACTCACAAATTTATTGGCCAATTATCAATCATTTTCAATCCAGTCATTCATAGCAATTAGGTCTTCAAAAGTGTTCAAGTATTCAACCACGAAAAGATTACCTTAGCTTAATGTCAATACTTAATCAAGCTATTTTTAATCACGATGCCTAGGATAAAATTTAGTTCTCAACAAATTTTAATTATTTAGCTATTTTTAATCTCCTTCATTTCAATCCAAAGTGAGAGTGTTCCTTTCTAACATTGATTATTTAACTAATGTATTATTCCAATAAATTTTAACATGACCAATCAATTTTATTTTGGTAAATATAACTCTTTGATAATCATCCATCTTATGCCAATAAAAAAATCATCCATTTGTACTGACCAATCTATGAACTTATCAGGCTCATGGGTTCCATCATAGAATAGGGCTTCAACTTTAATTATCCTAGAGAGGTCATTAAAGATATCATTATTCTAATAAAGATGGTCACTTCTGCCTTCATTCCTAAGATAGGTTGTCTTCTATGAAATTAATCCTCTTCAGACTCTAAGTATGAATCATTTTCTTTTAATGGTGTAATATAAGTTTGGTAGGTGGTGTGGTAGGGGGTTTATTATTTGAGGAAGACCTATGATTTTTTAAATCTTTCATTTGCATTTAACCTCCTCAAATAATTTTCTATTTTTAGAATCACTTTCATGAATCTTAAGATCTAAAGAATCAATCATTCGAGTTAAATATTCAATTTGATGTTGGAAAATTGTTTTTGGTATCATGTTTTTATATTATATATATATATATATATATATATATATATATATATATATATATATATAGACACACACACACACACAGAAAATACACCCACGATGGTTCCTGCTAGGGTTTGGGGTGATTTCGACATCCATGGCATTTTCTTCGCCTTTTGCGGTCCTTTCTCCATTTTCTGGTGAGATCCTTCCTCCTACTCTTGATTTCTGGCTATTTCGTGGTGATCGGTCCCTGCTTTGGTATTTTTATGGCTAAAAGTTTCGCGGAAGCTTTAACGGGTTTGGGTTCCTCCTGGATTGGTTATTCGGGGCTTTTCCCAAATGCTTTTCATGATGCTTTGGTGTTAGATGGTAACTATAATTTCATTAAAAAGACTAGCAAGAAGAATGGGAAATTTGCTTGGTTTGTCTCGAAGGAGGAAACTAATGTTCTTGCTTCTGCTTGTCGGCATGTGTTGGTGGGGAAATTTTCTTTTGGTCACCCTATACTTGAAATTATTAGGAGAGATTTTTGGTGAAGCATTGAAACTTACTGGTTTTTGGCAAATAGGCCTCCTCGATGGGAGGCACATTTTGATCCAACTCTCTAATGATGAAGATTATACACGTCTTTTTGCTCAACGTTTTCTTAGAATTGTGGATGTGCACATGAAAATTCTTAAATGGAAGGTTGATTTCGACCCTAAATCGGAACCGCCCACTATTCTGGTGTGGATACGTTTTCCTGGTTTGAAGTTTCATCCCTTCAATCATGAAATTTTGTTCTCATTAGCATCTACATATGGCAAACCATTAAAAATGGATAGCCATACGTTAAATTTATTTCGCCCTTCCTAGGCCCGTATTTTACTAGAACATGATATTACGCTGTCTTTTTGTGATGAAATCTGGATTGACTCGGCACATCATGGGTATTGACAGAAAGTTGAACTCGAAAGGCATTCTTCCTACTGTTCTCACTGTCGCATGTTTGGGCACATCCCCTTGCACTATCATCGATTATATCCTAATTTGAAAAAGGATTTTAGTCGTCCGTTGCATGCCCCGAATATTCCTCCAAATGCCATTCCTAATGATAGTGATAAGTTTCCTTTAAATTCTCAACCAAATGCTAATGATCCTCCTGTTATTACTGTAGGTAATGAATCAGTTCATAATACACCTCATGCTGAGTTTGAGGTGGAGCGAAATACCAATACACTACCTATTAATGTTGTTGATGACGTTGATCATTCATTTTCTCCTGTTTTGGAGAACGTGGGTGAGACTATTATTGCGGAAAGAGATCCACATTGTTCTACATCTAAGCTCCTTTAGATAATGGATCCACTCATCCTCTCAATGAAAATGTTTTTCCTGTGGAGGATTTTTCTGCAGCTACAAATGTTATTGAAGAGGAATAGATGGTTCAAAGAGCTAGTAGAAAGAAAGGTAAACATAACAATGAACTTAAACATCTAGATAAGGATAACATTATACTTGATGGAAGATCTCATTCGGATGGGAACAAGTCAGCACCTCTTCTAGGTTCACTAGGAGAGGTTGCGTGAGAAACAATGTTTAACATTATGTGCTGGAATATTAGGGGAGCGGCGGACCCTTCCTCCCTTAATAGGCAAAAAAAATTATGTAAGGTCCCTAAAGTTTCCATCTTTGCTATACATGAGCCGCTTGTTTCTACTAACAAAGATCGGATTTGCAAGAAATTTAAGGAGTACAATGTTTTTTTCAATAGAAATAATAAAAATTGGATAGTTTGGGAGCATGACATTGATCTTACTATTTTTGAGAATGAGGAGCAATTTGTGTTATTTCACTTTAAGTGGGATATCTACTCTGCCTGGGCTACGTTTGTATATGCTAGCTCACTACTTCAGGATAAGCACTATCTTTGGCAAAGAATTACTATTATGAGAGGAACTATTCAAGATAAATGGTTTGTTGGGGGGGGGGGGGGGGGATTTCAATATGATTATGACACCTGCTGAATGAAGAGGGGGTGGGAGATGCAATACCAATCTGATTAATCAATTTTGTGATAAGATTAATGAAGCTGGTCTTTTTGATTTGAGTTTTACGGGTACTCCTTTTACATGGAGAAGGGGAACCCTTGCCCAACGGCTGAATCGTTTCTTAGGTAATCATCACTTCCTCAATTATTTTCACGTTTCTAAAGTTCTTCATTTAAATCATGCTACCTCTGATCATAATACCATTCTACTTTCGCTCGCTTACACCACTAAGCCATCTTCTTATCGTTTTAAGTTTCTTAATATTTGGATGACTCACGACTCTTTTTTCGATCTCATTAAGCAAGAATGGGAAGTCAAGTATGCAGGTAATCCTTGGTACATTTTGTGACAACTTCATAAAAAAATTGCTGTGCAATTACATAAATGGAATTTAAATGTGTTTGGTAATGTCCACAAGAAGGTTTTGGAGGCGCAAAAGATTGTTGATCATCTCAAGGAACAGGTTATTTGCTCCCAACAACTTATTGATGAGTTAGCCTCGGCTCACTCTAATCTTTTGGAGGCTATCTCTTTAGAAGAAGGTTTACTTCAGCAGACTATCTTTCCAATGCTGACCGCAACATTAAGTATTTTCATGCATCCATTAAGCATAGGAAGAATATCAACACTATTCTTAAAATAAGATCTCCTACTGGAAATCTTCTTACTCAGAATGATGACATAGGCAAAAACGCGGTTGATTATTTCATAGACCTCTTTACGACCAAATCTCGCGTCCTTCCCGTTAATGCTTCTCTTTTTGATAGTGAACAGGATTATGTCTCCTCTTTTCTTCTTCATGATGTTCCAACTGAGCAGAAAATCTTTAATGCTTTCAAAGAGATTAATGCCAATAAAGCTCCCGGGCCTGATGTTTTACCGCCTCTTTCTATATCTCTTGTTGGGACATTACTAAAAAGGATATTATTCTTGCTATTCAGAGTTTTTTTTCAAGGAGGAGATCCTGGAAAATACTTTACTTTTGTTATGATTGACCTTATCCCAAAAGGTCCTGATAAATCTAGCTGGGATAAATTTCACCCCATCTCCCTCACTTCTGTCATTTCTAAAGTTTTGAGTAAATTGATGCTTTCCAGACTTCAACCTCTCCTCCCTAAAATCATTTCGCCTCAACAGTCGGCTTTTGTTAAAGGTCGTGAGACCACTGATAATATTCTACTAGCACAAGAGCTTATTGAGGACCTTGATAAGAAATGTCGGGGCAGTAATATGGTTCTTAAGCTTGATATTAAAAAAGTCTTTGATACTATCAGTTGGGATTTCATTATCAATATTCTGCATGCTCGTGGCTTTCATTATAACTTATCCAAAGATGGTTGCACAATAATCACTATAGTGTTATGGTCAATGGTAATGCTTATGGGTTCTTCTCTGCGTAAAGAGGTATTAAGCAAGGTGATCCTCTATCTCCGACGATTTGTATTATCGCCTTTGATTATTTTTCTTGTTTGGTCAATGATATGCAACAAAAAAAGGTGTACACACACTTTCATTATAAGTCCAAGGTTTTGGTGAGTCGTCTTGCTTATGCGGATGATGTTATTCTTTTCTCTAATGCCGGTAAAAATTCTATCAAGTTGTTGATGAGGGCGCTCGAGGAGTTCCAACAAAATTCCATATTAATTTTTATCAAGGATAAATGTAATCTTTACTTCAACAAGAATGTTAATTGATCTGTTGCTTCTTGGGCCATCTCCTTCACTGGGTGTCACTCATCTACTCTTCCTCTCAAATATCTTGGGGTTAATTTGTTAAGAGGTCGACGGAAGCAAATTCAATATGATGATGTTGTTGCGAAAATCAAATCCAAAATTGAGGATTGGATAAATGTTTTTTTGTCCAATGGTGGCCGCCTCACTTTGCTTAAAAGTGTCTTAATCAACATTCCTATGTATGTGTTGCAAATTCTTAATCTTAAAAAGAATACTCAACTTACATTAGAGAGGATCTTTAATCATTTTTTTTGGTCTGGAAGTCAATCAAGGAAGCATTGGTCTTCTTTTAATAAAATTTGTAAGCCTACGAAGGCTGGTGGTTTGGGGATTAAAAGTCTTAATCAAATCTCTGAGATTAACATGTATAAGTTGTGGTTTAAATTTCGTTCGAATGACTCCTTATGGGCCAATTTTATGCATCATAAGTACTGTTCTCATCATCACCCGACATTGGTTCATTGGAAAGTGGGTGATTCTAGGATTTTGAAAGCAATTATTAAGGCTAGAGAGACGGCTTCAAAATTTATGTTTTGGGATATCAGTGAGGGCCAAATCTCGGTCTGGCATGACCAGTGGGGTAAGGAAGATCTTAATCTCCCATTACAGCACAGGTTTTCGAATGACCTGATTCTATCTGATTTGTGGCTTAATGATAATTGGGATGTCAATAAATTAAACTATGTCTTTGGTGTGCAAGCTACTAAAATATCTAAAATTCCTCTGAAACCTTACCACCAAGAATCGTCCTCTGTGTAAAGTTATTGGATCCTTATCTCCCACCAAAATGATTTATGCTAATCTTTATCAGTATACTGATTGGAGATGGGGGCAAGTTATTTGGAACAGGCTTATTTCTCCATCCATTTCTTTCTTCTTATGGAGGTTCTTTCTCCAATTGCTTCCTCTGGATGATATTTTAAAGCTTAAAGGATTGAAATTGACATCCCAATGCTATTTATGTAAAAAAGATTCTGAATCGGTTACACATCTTCTCTTTCTTTGTCCATTCGCTGCTGATACTTGGAACATTTTGGGCAACCATTTTGCTATCAAATGGTTGTACTCCTCGATTGCGGATTTTCTTAAGGTTTGGAGAGATGCAGCTCAGGTGGATAAGAAGTTGTTTTGGTTTCCTTATGTGCCTCTTTGGTTCATATGGGCGGCGAGAAATGATGCTAAATATGGCAATACTATGTGTGCTCCTTCTATTACCGCTTCTAACATTATAACTCATTTCCATCGAGCTTGTCGTGCTCTCTGCTTATTGTCTTTCATCTATAGAAAATGCAACTCTCC
Organism: Phalaenopsis aphrodite; assembly: GCA_003013225.1. Classification (NCBI taxonomy): domain Eukaryota; kingdom Viridiplantae; phylum Streptophyta; class Magnoliopsida; order Asparagales; family Orchidaceae; genus Phalaenopsis; species Phalaenopsis aphrodite. Next base: position 138,785 of record NEWO01000740.1, read on the forward strand.
TGCGAATTGGTTAGCCCGTATGGGCAGGGGAGCTAATGCTGTTATAAGTGGGATCTCCCCCTTTCAACAACTCCATATTCTTCTTATTAGTGATTTGCTTGAAGTTCCATTTATCAGAATTTAGTTGGGTCTTTTATGCTTTATTTGGTTCGGATAGGGGTTTTTTGCTTTTGGATATATGAATTTTGTGTTTTGAAACCTTGGCTTTTGATAGTTTGTTGAGACTTGTCCTCTTATGTCTCTTTTTTGATTGACTGGGTGGAGTTTGCTGGGGTTTGCCACTGCTTCGGCTGCTTTCTCTTTTCGGTTTGGACATCCGATTGGGTGTGGTTTGCCACTGCTTCGACTGCTATCTTTTTTGTTCGGTTGTGTGTGGTATACCACTGCTTGCCTCCTATCTCTTCTCGGTTTAGACATCATGTTCTAGTTTGATATTGAGGCTTCAGTTTCAACTGGGGCTTCCTGCTACAAAAATTTTGGTTTTCTGCTCCTTTCTAAGCAGGCTAAGGATGCGTGGGTGTTATTTCAGCACTATTTTATCTGCTCTCTCGTTTTGGGGGCCTTCCTGCAAGACTCTATTGCAAGTTATGATCATATGCATTTTGTCGGATTGTCTCGTGTTTGTTTTCTGCAGGATATTTTGTCTGGAACGACAGCAAGTTCCTGAATGCCTCCGGGGGTCCATCGCTTTATCTTCTTTCAAGCATTGTCAGGCGCTCTTTGCTTCTCCTTTTAGTCTCCACGACGACTGATTATTTTGGTGCATCTATGTACATGTCAACTTTGGGTATACTTTTTTGTTTCGTATACTTTTTAGGATACCTATATTTTTTGGTATACTATACCTTTTGTTATTTTTTTCTTTGCGTTGAGTTGTAACGTGGAAAGTGAAACCCCTAGGATTTTATTGTATTTTCTTTGCTTTAGTTGGGAATCCACTTTCCCTACCACATTTTGTAACTTCTCTTTTAATTAACGCGTAGGGAGCCATGAGATACTCTTTTATATATATATATATATATATACATTAGAAAGCCCAATAGCTAATATATTAAAAAGAAAGTATGATACATATAGATTATGTGGGAGGGCCCAAACATGGCACCCTGCCCACACGATAACCACTATATGCAAATGGTTCCAAAAAGAGAAAATACAAAAAATACATGAAAGACCTAAAGAAAAGAAAAACCAAAAAGTGTCAAAGTTCGGATTATTAGTTAACTAAAGAACGACCCAATTTTGTCTTGTTTCTGCCTCTATTTCTAGGGAAGAAGCTGACTAATAAATTGGTGAGATGAGTGTCATTACCAGTAGTAACCAATATATCATCCAATAAATTCCCGAGCTCGAGTCTGCCTCCATTCTTTTTCTTCCTCCTGGAATAGACTTGTCATTCCTCATCCGAAGATTGGTTCGTCTGGTCAGTAGATTGGTCTAAAGTGTGTAGGACATGTGTAGGTTGTTGAACATTAGAAGCAACTACTTGTTGTCCAAGCTGATCTTTAATCGAACCAGGGTAAATGAAGCATTCTTGTGTGTCCTGACATGTAAATGGGTCTTCTTCAATAACAGTGAGTGGAATGAACACATTTGGATCTGTACATGTAGTATGGTGTTCTTCATCAAGAACTGCGGTTTTGGCAAGGGGGGATCCATTGGCAAATCCTGCCTTGTCGGAACTTCCTCCACAGATTGAGCAAATGTGTCCATAGCAATGGGGTTAGACCCTTGTTTGTTTGCTTGAGCTTTCGCTTTCAAATTTGGATGAAGTCCGTGAAATTTATCAAGCGTATGCCCAAATATCTTACAGTGGGTGCAATAAAAAAGTTTATGTTCCATGACAATTGATTGTCAATATCCATTGCGAGTTATGTCAAACCAGACTTCAGTAATATCAGGTAAGGTAATATCTCTTTTTACAAGTATTCTGGCCACAAAAGGTCTGGTTAGGTTAAAGGCGGGCATGGGCATATCTAACTTCATAGGATCTCCAAGAATGACTCCAATAGAATAAATAACTTAGTGATTAAAGAAATGCAACTTGAGACCAGGTAAACTAATCCATACCGGAACAGTAGGAGACTCATGATTTGGGTCAAAATCAGGAGACCACTTAAGTAACTTCATTGACTTGTCTGCAATGTTGAGATATTTTTTAGAGAAAATCTGAGCATAGTCTTCAACTAGGGGGTTAACTGAATCAACACAGGTCTCTCATCCAAAAGTCTCACTTTTCACTTGCCTACAAGTTTGAAATCGTCAACAATCTTTCTGATAACTTCCATAAGTGGGCGCCCCCACTGAAATTTCTCAATAAGAGCGAACTTGAATTTCTCAGTTAGGGTTGAAATTTATGAATCAGAGAAAAATAGTATTGTTTTCCCACTCTTCTACTTCTTACAAAAAGGGCAATTACCATCACGACATTCCTTGTAACTTGAGGGGAAGATAATAGTAAATTCCGCAAGATAATTACCCACCACGTGGGCGAAATAAGCTTTGTCAGGATCAACTGAAGAAGAAGGAAGCGCCATAACGACAATTCTTCAGCTCGCAGATGCAAAGCCAAAGAAACTAGACGGTCTGATCCGATGCAGCGCAACCAGAAGAGAATGGAAGTGCGTCGGGTCATCGCAACAGCAGAAACAGGCGCAGGAAGGAAGAAACATGTGTGTACTAGTCGAAATAGCAGCAGCTTGTCGAAACAGACTACGAAACAGAGCATACTCCCCTTCTTCAACGAGCGTGGAATTACAGGTAGCAGACGCTGGGGTTTCGCCGCGAGGCAAAACCCTAGCAGAGCCTCGACGAAGCAGACGACCCCGACCATCTATATATATCTATACATGAATATATATATATATATATATATATATATATATATATATATATATATATATATATATATATATATATGCAAAAATAAAGTGAATCTTCCGCTACAAATACTTCCACGTGATAAGAGGGGGTACAAAGAGCACTTACGTCCCAAGCTCTTCTTAAGTTGTTTAATCCATTTTTGACAATCCTTTTTAGCTTCAAATACATTAATTTTTATACACATATACTCTCATGCAAGAAATATAAATGCAATTTGCCTAATCTCCAAACCTCAACTTCATAAAATGGCAAAGTTCTTCAAATTTTGAAATTATGAACAAGAAGTTTACCATAAAAAGTTAACATGAAAAGTAAACAAAAATTTTTTTTGATCGCATCAAGCTAATGTTGTATTTATTAAAGTGGAGCAGTCTCATAACAAAATATTCACTCAAGACAAAGTTTAGGGATAGGTTCACACAAGGGATGGAAGCCAGGATTTATAATGCAGCTCGCTAAGTGAACTTCATGCTTGCACTATAGTTGTGCAAGAAATATAATAGATGCCCATGCAATTAAAAAAAAATATCATTAGAAGAGATTCATTAACCTTAAAATTTTTGGAGTAACTCAAAAACTTGTAGAGATTTGTTAACCACAAAAAATTTCTTCATATATGTCCAAAAGTTCTGACCAAATCAGTTCCTTTCCAGATTCGCTCTAATAGCAAATATGATAGACATGAGTGGCCTTTTGAGGAGAAAGAGTACTAAAAATTACTATGAATGTTTAGCGTTAGATCAAACGATGTGATGTCAATATTTTAATGGATTGTTAAAATATTTAGGAAAATGATGGCTACAATATCAAGGCTAGTCTAAATTAGCTAGTTTCGATTGATTTAAAATCTCTCTTTTGGGAAAGTGGCTTCAGATAGGATACTTGACCAAAAATTTATTATTCATGGTTGGCTTAGGATGTGTGCCTATGACCTGAAGTAGATGGGTAAATTTGGATGAATTCACAATGGTAATTAGGATTAGAGAACAAGACTAGTCTTTAATATGATCTAGTTTGGGCCGAGAGCTATAAGGAGAGGTTCATAATGATTATGAGGGTTTGGTTATTAGTTATTGATATTAAGAAATGTTTAGCATGTGGATAAGGGGTGGAGAAATTTTAGAGTAAGTTTTATAGAGGGATAATAAATAATTTAAAAGAAAACAAAAATAAATACCTAATCTCACCCAAAAAAAAAAAACACTTGAAGCCCCTAAGCACCAACCAGCAAGAGAAAATTCTCAATCAAAATTTCATTAAACAACTAATGAAAATTCATTACATATCAACCCTATTTATAGGAATTAAAATAATAAAAAAGTAAAAGGAGAAAAAAAAAGAATGGTGGGTAGCAATTAATGGAGAAATGCGCCAACAACCGTCCTAATTTATTATTTTTTTATGACCAGTCATAAAAACTTTTATGTTTGAAAATTCAAAATTCCTAGAAATTGAAATTGAATTATAAAAAAATAAAATATGAATTCAAATGTTCCTTCTTGACAAAACACTTGTTATGGGCTTTCAATAAGCCATTAATTGGACACTTTCTTGGGCTCTTGTTTGGACTTTTGTAAATGGACATTTAGCTTCATTTAAATAATTTACTAAATCAGTTGACCTGTAAAAGACCAGCATAAAATTAAGTGTTTTTTAGATGAGAATGCTCAGGTGGATGAGTGGTTTTACACTTATGCGAAATGAATATATCCTTGAAAAAGTTGGAGTAGCTCCAGTGACAGACAAAATTAGAGAGAGTCGCCTTAAATGGTTTGGTCACATTAAACGTCGACCATTTGATGACCTTATTAGGAGAGTGGATGTTTTAAATTTGACTTATGTTAAGAAATATATAGGTCGATCTAAAAAGACTTGACCATTTTGTATGTTGCGAGTCAGGGTCTAGGGTCGTGACAATCCCATTTTAGTAAAGCATAAAACTTTTTGACTAGCAGTAAAATACTAAATTGTAATGCTTAAGTGCCTTAATCAATGATATCAATCTAACCAATTGCAAAGGTTATTGAATATTCAATTTGATACTTAAAACAGTGACGTCAATCGTAACATGAAATTCATTGAAGAAAATGGAATAGAAGAGAAATTTACCCAAGGAGTGGAGGAATGGCACCTACAACTGCTCCAACCCACGTATTAGCTGGATGAATTTGCTTTAAGGGAGTATAAACAAAAGCATAAAGAAAGAGATTGCTAACCGCAAGCCCAGCAGCCAAGTAATTAGCCTGCAAAGACCTTGTCAATAAAGTTATTGCAAATATTAGTAAACAAAATGGCTTGAATAAACTTTAGAAAATCCCTAGAAAAGAAATCCTGAGAAATCACATTAAAACAGTTATTGATTGCATTAATATCAAACCTTCCAAGCCAACAAAGTTGTGCCAGCAAACCCCATACTGGATGCCCACATGACTGCATGAGCAACACTAATACGACATGAAGGTAAGGGTCTCTGCCTAGTACGTTTCATTTTGGCATCATTTTGTACCTCAAAAACCTGTTAAATACCAGGAATTCTTAAGAACACACATTGTATGGTTGGATTAAGCACAGTACTAAAGGCCCAGCTGAAGAGACACATGCCAGACCGAGCATTTTAATTAAGGTGTGGTAATTTTCAAGATTAAGCATAACGTAATTAAGAGAGAGCATGGCAGACAAGTAAGACTTCCTAACTGTGCGCTCTGACGCAGCAACAATGCTCAATAAAAGTAATCATTTTTAAAATAATAGCAATGTCAGCAAAAATCATATCATCCTAGAAATCAACATGTGAATTTCAACTAGCTGGAAAAGCAACATAGCTAACTCTGAAGCATTAGATAATGAAAAGAAGAGGCATTTACATACATAACACCCAATTCCTATGTATTACATATCTAAAAAAGCTAAGCTTTGCTTTTTTACATTTATGCCACAAATCTTTGATACCATATCAGATACACTACCATTTTAACTTTTTTAAGTGAAATACACCTTTTCATGCAAAGGTAAGGTGGCATGTATGTAAAAATTGAGGTATAGGTGTTATATATTTAAATACATAGGAATTAAGTGGTATGTATGTAAATCTTCCTAAAAAGAAATCACTTGTATCCTCTTAACTTCCAAAAAAGCTCAAATCTAGTGGTGCATCAAACCATGCATTATTATACTATAACTCTTCCAACTGTGATGCAACAAGGTTGTCAAAAAGTAAACATTCGTGTGATATACAACACTTGCATATTGATGAAGATAGCTTGTTGGAAAAAGCTATCTTAAACATGAATCTCATACATATAATATACTAGAGAAGTGAAACTTCCAATTATAATAAAGAATCTACACAGCCTTACAGATTAGCTGATAAGTTAATTATTTAATATGCATGTTTGATTTAAAGTAACGTACACATAAATATTGCATAATGACCAAACATTATATGATCTATAACTTGTTTATACATGAAAATTGAATGTTTAAAGTTTCCATCTGCTTAAGGCCCTAGCAGTCTGGAAGATGCTTTATGAGGCAGTAATAATAAAATGCTGATTAATGCGTTCTTTTTATAGTGAAAGTGCCAATATTATTCTACTGCATGTCAAAATAATATCTTTACATGATCACTGATTATTTCTACATGATTCCATGAAGAAATTTAAATCAACTACTATCTTTAGCCTTTCTTTTTCAATGAGCAAGACCACCATTTCTATAAGACTACTTTGGGACCTAGGTTTACTACTACTATGGTTTTAAAAATCGGGATAGACCGATCAATCCAATCAACTCAACTGTGAACCAGTCCTAAATTGGTCCAATCCAGTTCCAAAATTGCTTTCACACAGACAATTCAAAACTGGCAGTTGAGCCACAAAACCAATCAAATTAGTGATAAACAATCTGGTTCTAATATTGATAAAATTATAATTTTTTGATTTTGATTTAATCGCGATAAATAAAAATTTATATGAAAAAATTATTTAAATCTATATAATCTAATTTGAAGTTGAATACCTTATAAATATAGGAAGAGAAATTGGTGGAATTTCTTCTAATTTTTATTGTTATTGATGTTCCATTCTAATAGAATTGTGCTTTAAATATTTTTGCAAGTATTTCATGTCTCGATATTATATATATATATATATATATATATATATATATATATATATATATATATATATATATATATATATATATATATATATATA
>NEWO01000740.1:150771-176855 GCA_003013225.1 Phalaenopsis aphrodite
TTAGTAACTAGGTATTTACAAAAGTGTTCAAACTCGTTCAAATTGCTAATCAAGCGATCATGAATGAACTCTAATCTAGCTGATCCACGAGTGGCTCATTGAATGCTCAGTTCACTCGATTCTTGCTCCAGCCACCCACTAGTCATTCAACATTTGTGTCCTACCACCAGGTTGTAGATTCACAAACCAAACAGAAAAATCAATCTCCTATATTTATTTTAAACCTAACTAAATGATTTCAATATATTTTAAATAGACTACATTTTAATTACACTGCGTCCTTTTATAAAACATTTCTTTTTTGATAAATCAGACCGTCCCTTAATCTATTTTTATATCTTGGACCAAATACAAAAAAAATTCAAATACACTAGATTTTTATTACACAACAATATCTTTTATACTACATTTCTTTTTCAATAAACCAAACAGCTCCTTATTTGATTTTATTTGAAGCCTCTCCAAATTTCTCCATTTATAATTAAAATTTTCAAAAAAAAAAATCCTAAGTTCATATCCGACTTACAAAATTGCAAAAGTACAAAACCATTAATTCTCATCATCCACAAGCCCATTTCCTCCATAATCGTAAAAAGCCAATGATGGCAAACCAGTTGAAGTTGCAAGATGCCTTGGGCAACCGCCTACATAAATACGGTAGCAGACAATTGCACGTCAATTGTGCAAACCCCAATCTAGCCAAAACAATGATACTTCCAAGGCAACAACAAATATTGATCTAATAAACTCAAATCGCCATACCACCATCAAATGCAAAATAGCAGTTGCAAGAGATAATGTAGAAAATACAACCCATTCTCAAAGTAGAGAACATTATAAACAACTTTTATTGAAAAGAAAAACATGAAAAATATCCTACTAAAAACTTAACCAAACTACCGAAATGAAAATTTCCTTTCAACCTATTAGTTTAAATGCACACCTACAACATCTTTTATGATTGTAGCCCATTATGGTTTTTGATGATATGTAATTTTCATCAACCATATGACAAAAATTACATAACAAAGTCACATTGATCCACTACCATAAAATATAAATATAAACGAATGAACTACTCAATGGATGCCCATATGAAACAACACACCTTAAAGAACCCCGAATAAAGCAAGGTTTGAACTGAGCATTAATTTTTTTTTTTATCAAAGGGTTAATACTGGGCTTTAATGACTTAAGTTAGCACTAGGAAATCATGATGACCGTAGCCTACAATAGTTTTTTATAATATGTAATTTCCAATCATATGATATCAATTACATATCAAAGTCACATTGATACAACAACACAAAATATAAATATTAGCAGATGAACTACTCAATGGATGTCCATATACAACAAAAAAACATAGAATAGCACCAGTTAAGCAAGGTTTAAACTGAGCATTGATTTTTTATCAAAGGGCTAATACTAGGAATTCATGGTTTAGCTTAAACTAAAACTGAACAAAACAAACAATAACTTGTAGACTGAAAAAATAGGTTAATGTGATGTTAAAAACAAACACTGAAAACCATATAATTATATAGTCAATGGCATTTCTCATTGTGATACAACACTTACAAGGTTGAAAAGTCAAAAAAGAATAATCTGGTATAGCAAAAGCCTCAAAAGATCTAAGGTACAAAAAATATTCAGCAATATTAGAATTTCACAGTCAAATTATATGATTAACAAATTTCTCGATAACACCTTTACAATCAAAATTTATTAAAGCTGGCTTAAGAAAAGAAAGAATAATCAAGCAAATTCAGTCCCCCGCCCAGTCCCCAGCCCCCAGCCCCCCTCCAAAACAAAGCAAAAGAAAAGAAAAAAAAAACAGCGACATAAAACAGTTTTAGTTGTGGCTGGACATGTTTTCAAGGTAGCATGAGTATCAAAGAGGAAGAAGTTTTCAGGTCCTCTATATTCCTCTACCTAAATGATTAACTATTTGGTTTTCATGTAAAATTGAACCCTCAAAGCATGAAATTGCTGTGATTCAAAAACTCACTCTCCTATTAGGGTGTTAAAAATTGACTTGACACGCCAGCTCAACCCAAACTCGACTCAAAAAACTCGGGGTTTGGGTTGACCCGAACAATTTTTGGGTCAGGTTCTATCTATTTTTTGGAGTTGGGTTTGAGTTGGCTCGCCAATCAAAAATTGAACTGAATCCAGCCCGCTAACCTGAAACTGACTCAAAATCGACCCGCCACAAAACTGGTTATAATCGACCAAAATATTACCGAATAACTATTATGCCTTATGTTAAATGGGTTATTCGGATCAGCGGTTTGAAGGTGTGTCGGGTTGGGGTTGAACTTTCTAACCCGTTTAATATTTGGGTTGGGTTCAGGGCAAACTGTTTCGAGTTGGTTCAATTTTGGGTCAAACGCGAACCCGGTTTGACACCCCAACTACCACTATTAATTTGCAGGTTGTATCTCATGGGCAAAAGACAGGAAAATGATATTTGATATGTCAAATCGCAAGACAATGGGATAACAAATGATAAACATTGGATTCTACAATTTTGCTTAAAGAACTACCTGATTTAAAGTGTTAGCGGAAGCAGCAACCATCATGGTCCCAGCACAAGTACAACAAAGGCCAACAAAGTCTATAACATGTCCACTTCCCAGAACATAACCTGCTCCAGAAGTTGCAACGACCAGCATGCTGAAGAGAAATATAAAATAGCATCCAACAATCATACATAATATTTGACAAAATAGTGAAAGAAAACATTATAAAGTTTTAAAAGGAAGATTTACTACTTTATTCAACTACTACTGAAAAAAATGATGAATATAGAGAAACAAATAAAGAAACATGAAGGTGGTCATGTGCCCACAACTGAGGCAACTTGGCAAAGCTGCAGTGTAAAAAAAAGCAAGCTCTCTATTGCTCCTATTAATAACCACAATTTATTATAGCAATATTATGAAGTTACACTTCAGGTTACAATAATATGAAAAGACAACTGAAATTTTGTATAATATGGTGCAATCTCTGTAGCAGTTATCCTGAAGTCATAAAATAGATTAAAAACAACTATGATGTAACAACAAATCAAATATCATATAAAGCTTGAAAGATGTACAAAGATATTTCTGATTGATACAGTTCAAGATGCTTTAAAGGATATCTATAGAAAACAATATCAAGAACATACTGAAGATTGTTTTAAAATACAAACAGAAAATGAAGGCATTTGAGTTTCCATTATGATCAGTTTCAAGCAAACTTGAAAACTAGAAAAAGAATCTATAAATGACATTTTTTAACTCCAGGACAGCCAAAAGAAAGCTATCTATCGATATTGAGGGGAAAATACAGTTCAGCACATAACATAATGGAAAGGTAGGATGTTTCTAAAAGCCCGTGTAATCAATAGCATTGCAACCACTCTTACATAATGAATTGCTCAATACAAGCTGGCTTTGCACTGAAAACTCCTAAGAATGGTTATTTCCAAATCACCAACTAAAGTTATCTGACTATAAACAAGATTCCGAATATATAGGCAAATTCATCATTTACAAACAGTTCTATCAATCTCGATGAACAAGACTAATCACAACAAGCTGCCACAACAGCCTATAACATTACTTTTCTGTGATGATGTTGTAAATGTGCAACAAATGAATTTTTGCAAAGAAGTGCGCTTTCAACTAAGTGGATGTAACAAATGACAAGCATACACATACAACACATGGTTCATAATCAGAGAAGTCAAATGACTCAAACCGCGGCTATAGTTGCTAATATAACTGAAAACATAACATCAGTATGCTTAAAATATTGAAGACAAATAATGAATGGAGAGCATATGAAGCTACTTATAAGACTGTACCTGTATACATATAAACTAGATAATCAATTAGTTATTTCTAGATCCATTTATGGTCTCTATTCGCACTATTCAGGCTGACAATAAATTAGCCAGAAATGCAAAATAAAGCCACTGCAGTTAATGTGAGATTGATTGTCTATAAACTTTTAGAGACAAGAAGACCGAGCAGAGTAAACAACAGGCAGAAGAGCAGTGTGAAAGTTAAACTTGGTAGGTAGGACAAGAAATGAAACAAAACAAAAAAATGAAAAACATCGGCAGCCAGAAAGGTAAGCTAAAGCCATTAAAAATCTTCATTTCCCCCAAATTTATATAAAAGAGAAGCTAATGAAGGAAGCTGTCCCCTGCCAAAACATTTGAAAGAATTAACCACAAGCTGATGAAGAGCAAGCTGAAGAAGATAATTATGAGAAAATTTCTCAAGAGGTGAGAGTTAGGGGAACATGATGCAGCAGCACCTCAAATCATCTTTTAGGTGAAAGGAGAAAAACTTTGTGGTCACAAGATAAGGTTAGGGGCTAACATCAAGAGGACAAGAAGAACGAGAGATCAGAACTCAAAACAAAGGCATCATGGGTGAGTCACACTATAAGAGATTACGTTCAGGAAATTCTCATACCAGCTGCATTTTTCAAATGATTTAGCAAGGAAACATAGAAACAACACACCAATGTTTACTGAGAGAACACTTCACATCACTATTATCATCCCTGATTTAAAATTGTTGTCATGCTAGATCATCAAAAAAAAAAAAAAAAAAAAAGAAAAAGAAAATTAAATATTTTATTTATTGAAAGTAGGGAAAAGGGCCAATTACAAATAAGGACGGCATAAGGCCAATTACAGGCAACTTAAACACACGCAGCTGCTGGAAGAAAAAAATTTTATAAGAGTTCAGTACTTGGAAATGAGAACATAATAAATGAAACAAAAGAGCTTGCCTTATTCTCACATAGGCAATATAAAAGTGATAGTCAAAACCTTTATAGTTCATATCCATGAATTACTCATACTTGACCATAGGAGGAAAAGGAGAAGCAATTTTGCAATTCATGAATTTGCATAGTCTTTGCTTACTTAGCCAACTCTCAACTGATTTAACACAAAAGTATTTAATCTTCTAATCGTTCACCTTGATCTCTAGACAATTTATCCGAAAAGGCATTGAAGAGAATAAAATGCAACAAATTTTGAGGGCCTTTAGGACAGACATATATGGGAATTAATTTATACTTTATTTTACCTTTTCCTCTCAACAAAAAAAAAAAAAAAAAAAAAAACTAATCTCGCAAACAAGCTCGGCATGACATAAGGAGGAGCCATATCCTTAAAATTAAGGAAGTTGATGACATCATGGTAAAAGGGAAATAGAAGGCAAGATGGAAATGGTAGTGATAAAAGTATAGCTTTTCATCACTAAGTGAATTGAGAAATTTGTTTGTCTTAGCAGTATCCACTATCTTATTTGTTATGCAGGAGGCTGATTTGAACTTGATATTCGAAAAAACCTCAAGGCTCTTAATTGACAAACCATCCATCTTAAATCAAGAAACAAGAAGAAGAATAAAGAAGGCATAGGAAGATGAAATTTAAGAATAAAAAACTTCAACATGAAGGGCCAAAATCATGAAAAAAATTTGAAGTATCAAGCAGTATTTTGGCAATATCCGTTGATCAAGCTGCTATTATAGCTCTCAAATCAAAATGTTAAAAAAAAAATTGTAATTATTAAAAAGATCTCTATCATCATTATAGGAAGAATAAGTGACACATCATAAAAAAGATTATTTTTCACAAAATATGACTGAATATTAAAACAAAGTAAATGGAATGAGAAACTCTAAACATTATTTTTATTACAAACAAAATGTCATATGAAAAGAAACATATCTTACAGCCAAGAAAACAACAAAAAGAAAATACAAAAAGAAGAAGAAATAAGTCGAGCAAACTTCTCATAAAATTATTTTTTCTTCATGAAGGTAAGCCAAAAAGTCAACTATCAATATGCCAAAAAGTCAACTATCAATATGCCAACTGAAGAAGTTGGCATGTCTTCACTTCATCTTTAGAAATTCCAGCAATAAAAAGGAAGCATGACACATGATAAAAAATTATCTCTAATGAGCCAGTGTTGAATCAAGTGGCAAAGAATAGGTTTGCCTCCAGCAAGAAACTAAATTGAATGAGAAGATTCTAAAAATTTCTTATCAAAATGTCTTTAATTTTTAAGTTGTCAATGCCAATTTCCAGGTGTATCTTATGGGCAACTTCATTAGAGAAGTATGATCATTATATAATAAATTTAGATTTCTTTGGTTTAGCATATTAAGTTACGGAATTCCTTAAAGATATAATCTCAGCAAGAAGAATGTCAACCTACAACACCAAGAACGTTATCCCAACTTCTTCTCTTGGAGAAACTTACGCTCTCACCTCAGAACTACGCTCAGAGTTGGCTCGAGCTCACTCATCAACTGCAAAAAAATGTGGGAGTTAGTATTTTAGAACCAAATTTGTTTGTCTCCTTAATAATTTCAAGAGTAGCTCAAAGTTCCTTAAAAGAACCTCTTCCAGAAGTAGCATCAAAAGCAAGAGAATATTCTGAACTGGGGCCATCCATAGAAAGGTGAAGCAATTGAGACTTCTCTAGAAAATCTCTAGCTTGAGGCTCATTAATATAATAATTTAATATAGATAACCATGATAGTTTTGGACTGTGTAATTGTGCACTCAAAGTCCTTTTAAAGGAATATTGTAATTCAATTCCAGCCATAAGAGTTCACTCACAGTAAGCTTGGTGATGATATTACAATATCCGGTTTCCTTCTCACCTTCAATAGAGGTGGTAGAAAAATGGTAATACCAGAAGGTTCAATCTTCCTTTTTTCAAGATAAGGCGATTGCGACTGCAGCATCACTTCCAAGTACTCTTGCAAGGCTTTTCATTTTCATGTTTCATAGTAAATTTGAAATGAGCTACAGGCCAGAAAAGTTTTCGAGATTGAGATTTTCAATTTTCTTCCATCTCAACAAAAACCAAATATTCATAAAAGCATAGAGGGCAAAAGAAAAACAAGAGCCACAAAAAAATTTGAAATTAACTCCAGGCAAATATTTATAAGCTTTTAGTGATGTTGATGTGTGCACGAGAAAAAGTGGTTAAATTCCGGTAAACAATGACAATCAATATGCCAGCTCATCAAGAGCCGAATTCAATTTTGAAAGCTTCATTCTCATAAAATAGAAAAGAAAATCAGTGAGCTCATGCGCAACCAAGTCATCTAGGTCAAGTTAATTAAGTCATATCACCATCATGAATCAAGTTCAAAAAGTTGTATTGAACTAATTTGTTGAAAGCCTTAAGTTGTCTGAAGGAACAATGAATTTGAAGTTTTCCTAAAGCTATTCAACCACTCAAAATGAACTCGCCGTCAGGAGAATTTGCTAAAGAGATCGCCAAATATTTCGATCTCGCCCTTAACTTGAATTCATCAAGTTTTACTTAGTGCATGTACAACTATTAGTTAGAAAGGCTTGAACATTTTAACAACAAATATTGCTAAGCCTTGATATGTCATTTTAACCATAATACTCAATATTAAATTATTCATGTATTACTGAATGTCAATTTAAACCTATAAAGACGAGCACAAAGGATGACTTGGACGTATTCTGGCAGACTTAGATTAAGGCTCTGTTTTGCGCAGCTGTCGATTATTTATAATCTGCTGATAAGCAGATTATTTATAATCTGCTGATAAGCAGATTATTCTGATAATCTGATAAATAATCTGACTTGTTGTTTGGGGCAGCTTATTCAGACTAACTTATTGGTAGTTAAATGATATTTCTGCACTTGTCTGATAAAAGTGTTTGGGGCAGCTTATTCAGAATAGCTTATTGGTAGAAAAGAAACATATAGTGCAGAAACATATGATAATGATAGAGATGTTCTAAAATATATCATACAGTTCTCACACCCTAAAGAGTACCATGAGAACTAAAAAAAGTACAAATACAAGTACAACAACAAGGAGAAATATTAAAATATTTAACTTCAGACTATGGCTACGTCGGTCCTCAACTTCACTGTCAGCCGGAGAAAACATCGGATTCACATGACTGCTGGCATAACTGCTGGCAGTGTAATATGTGGGACTATCAGCCAACCAGAAGAAACCGCAACGAGCTGAAACACCTCTGGCACAACCGTAGAACTGTCTCCCAAAGCAATGCTCTTTACGTGATGTTAGCAACGGAGATGGTAGTTACTTGCTGGTAAAAGTTCATATTACTGCAACATATACATATACAATACAAAAAAAATATCATTCCTCGACCAAAACCCGCAAATATTTGAGACACAATTCAAACTCTAGCACTAAGAATATTTTCATTCGAGTTAAATCCTCAAGTTTTTTCACACATTATGCGTGAAATCGTTTGTCGCCCACAACTTCAGGAATACTGCCCAAAAGCCTGAGACAGTCTAATATGTTAAAATCAGATATTGGTGGAGCTGCAAAAGCTTCAATTAAACGATCGAAGGAGGTGTTCACAGAATGTTCATTTTCTTTATTTTTCTTAGCAATCCTTGGTCTCTTTAAAATTGTACTGGACTCCCCCATATCCCTCTGGTTAATGCTATGCACTTCTTCATCGGATGTCAATGACTCGGGTGTGATCTCATCTGGTATCCATGTAAAACTGCTTTCAGTATGGTTGAATGAAAACTTTCCCATTGCGACATCCCATTTATACATTATGTCCAGTTTCTCTTCAAATTCCGACTCTATTCCACAAAGTTTGTACTTCTTCGTTGTCGGTACCGTCTGTGATATAGCATTTAGAGGGGATATTAAGAAAAATATAATTAGAGAAAATAATTTGCGAAGCTAACATTTAATGGATTATATAGAAATTTACCTCTAATTTTTCAGCCCACCATTCAGCTAGAGCATCAATTATCTTTTTAATCGGATCCCAACCCAGGCCGGTAGATTCACGTCACAACTCCTTCCATATTTTTCATTCCTTCTTCAACTTCTCCCATTTGTTTTTAGATTTAAGCCGGTCATAATCTCTGTCAGTCAATTCTTTGAATCTCTTAGCAATGTTTTTTCACCCTTCCTTATTAAAATACGTATTTGGTCTGTCCCCCAGTTCTATTTATTTAATACACATATCGCAAAAAATATTTGTAACGTATTTATCCCACATTGCGGACGTACCCCCTTCAACCACTTTAGACATGATTCAACAGCAGTGTCGTATAACTATTCTGAATAAAAACATATTAAGAATAACTTATTGCTAAAAATGAATCAACATCCATACATGTCGTGAAATCAACAAAATGCAAAAAAAATAAACCAACATTTACAAAATTAACCATCAGCAGTGTCGAGATTTGCTAAAAGAAAAAAGAAAAAAAAAATAACACACAGGATCTATGTGATTTGGTCAAAGACCTAAATCCAAAGTAAGACGTCGAACATGTTTTATTATCTAATTATGTAAGAGTACATAGCTATGATTCTCAATGGAGAACACTACTGCAACTATAAAGTACATGTGTAATATGCAATTTCTAATACCTGTCTTGGAATCCAATTCTACCGAAGCTACCATAATGTGTACCCAAAGCACAAAATGAAAAGGTTGTTAAATACGTAAAAAACTTTTCAACAAAAAATAACAATGCATTACTACATATGCATTTCAATAGTTTCGGTTCAATGCAAACCCAACAAACTGCCAACCTCTTTGCAAAGAATTCCGGAATGTGTATTCCAACAACACATTTGTACCTCATATGCATTTCCAAACTCAAGATAGGGAATGCCGCAGGATATGCAAAACCAACACATACACATTTTCAGCCTCAGCCAAAATTTCAATACACATTTTCAGACGCAGGATATGCATAAAGACATTCCTAAATGCAACTTCTCATACATGCCGCAGAAATGCCGCTATAATAGACAAAATTTCAAAATCCTATAGGTCGGCTAAAAATCGCTGCCAATATGCATTTCCATATTATTTTGATGAAACTAAAAATCACTGCATATGGAAGATATGGAATACTCCAAGATCAGCAAAGCCAAAACAAAACAATAAAGAACCACTGCAATGCCCCAAATTCCATAGGAGCCGAACAGAGAGGAGGCATCTTACGACATAGAGAGAGGGATAAAGAAAAATTAGGGCCCAAATTCCATCAATAAGAACCATCACAAAGATAAGAACACCCAGCCAAAACTCATGCAATGCAGCTTATTCATAATTTTGATCGGAAAACCTTGCCGATACTTTCATCAAAATTTCAAATCCAGTAAAAAGAAAGTTCAGATAAGGCTCGAAAAGCTTTGCAGCAAATCAGGGGATGGAGACCCAAAACTGTGTATCGAAAGTTCAGAGAATACAAAACCACCCATCCAAAATTCCTTAAAAAACTTCCAAAACTACCAATGGTCCATCCAAACAAGATGCAAAGCAGCACAAATCAGGGATCGAACAACATCTAGCAAAAACAAAGAAGGATCGTAAACGATGATGCATACCAGACGGGAACGTAGGGTTTCGTTAAGAGGGCGACGAGAGGGAGAGCAGAGAGTGGATTTCTTGCCAAATTTCTCAACGGCAGCGAGGAAGAAAATGAGGGCGAGGGAGACTGAAGATGGGCATGGGACGTCATCTTCACCCTAAACGCACGAACTCAACGCAGAACACGAAGAGAGGAGAGCTTATCGTGCTCCGTCTTATGTCGCTAACACCGCGTATGAGCGGTGGGAATACGCTTGCGCAAACGCTTTAACCAAACAGTCGTGCGGCGGCGCCAAACATACCCTAAGCCAACGTGTTCACTCTAACATGGATCTACTAGGTTTCTAGGGATTCTCTCTCTTCAATATTTTAGAATCATTTCAAATTACTAGTAAAGTTCTCGTATTACCTAGACAAATTGAAACCAACCATCATTGTTATTGAACAAAAAAATTACCCTAAAATTTTAAGTCAAATATCCTATACCTGAGACGTGCTTTGGAGAGCTCCCAGTAGCATCGGCCATAGTGATTGACGACCTCAGAGATGCCCCTGAGCTTCTGGAATGGTAACACCGGAGCATACCCCGAAGATTCCAGCACCACCTCCGACTCAGCAGCGGAATCAGCGGTGGCTGCGGCGGAGCCTATAGGTACTCCCCTTTCGATGGAAAGCTTTCCGAGCTCCGGCTTCCAGGGACCTACCGCGGAATGTAGTCGGGAAAATTGGAGTAGACAACTCTCAAGCCCTACAGAGCGATCACTGAAGTAGGAAGGGGCAGGAAATGGCGCAATTGAATGACGGGCAAAGCAGGACACCGGGGTAAGACTAGCGTTGCGGTTAGCACTGCGATAGGGAAGGAGAATGAGACTCCTCGTCACGGCGCTTCTCCACATGGTAGCGAGCAACTCTTAGTAGCAGGATTTGAGGAGAATTTAAGCAGGATTTAACCTATATCCAACCAAAGACAACTTTAAATCCCACGGGACCTTGAATCCGTTTCTCCTTCGTTTTGCCTTAAATCCAGATTTAGTAAATCCCGTTGGAACGTGGATTTACGGAATCTAGAGAAGCTGAAGCGAGCGAAGCTTGGTGGGATGAAGAAAGATAAAGACTAGGGTTAGCGGGCATGGTGCGGAATGGAATGGGAGATATACCGGAGTTTCAGCGATGTTCGTACACCACGATCCCATCCTTCCCAGCTAGCTCCACACGCGACTTTATCGGGAGGGTTTCGGGCACGTGAGGAGGAAAGGGAAGGAAGGCTATGGTTTCGGGAGAAACCGGTGAGGGTGGCGCCACGTAAGCGAAGTTTGCGGGCAGGAGAAGAGGTGGGGAAGGAGAGAGTTAGATAAGTTACGGGATTTAATATAATTTTATTTCAGTTAATTATAATTAGCTTAATTGATTAAAAAATATTAATTAATTAATGTATTTTTAAATTAATTATAATTGCATAAATTTATGTGCAAATATTTATAATTATTTAATATAAATTAAATTATATTAAATTTTAATTATTTTTCTTAAATTATCAAAAATTACTAATTAGATAAATAAATAAATTATCAATGTATATTTAATAACAAAAGCTTTTTACTTATAAACAATTAGTTGAATAAATTATTATTGATGATTAATTATTTTATTAAATAATTATTTATTTTTCAATTTAATTTACTTTAACTTTATGAGATTCTAAAAGAATAGCAAAATAGCTTTACTTTTATAATAAGTTTGCTCATTTTAAAATAAAATTTTTGGCAGTGCTACACTTTGAAATAATAGCATATTTATCATTTGAAACTTTAGAGAAACTATTTCTCTCATTATGGATTAATAATTTATTTATAGATATTATCAAATTTAAATTAAATCAGTAACTAAAGTTGCATCCTTGAAGTCAAATTTGTTTGTGGGCACACCCTAAGTTGGAAATTGATAGAAGGAGAAACGAAAGATTGGGGGATCATAGAAAGCTCAAGTAATTGAATGAAGATGTCAATATTATATTTTTCTTGTTTTTCATCTTGGATTTAATTAATGACGTAAGGGTCCCACGAATTGTTCTTTAAGAACCACCACCACTTCCCTTGACATGCCTTCTTGAGGCTTCACTTCTTCATTGAAGTCGTGAAGAACAACCAAGTAACTCTCCTTTTCTTTTGGAATGCCCTCTTTGAATTGGATGGTGATACACTTAAAATATATAGTCTTTTTATACACATTTTTATACCTATTTTTTAGATATTGTACTTTAATGAAAGATATTTGTTTGTTTTTCTTTCAGGTACAATCAAATGAATGAAAAATCATAAAATGACTGAAAAAGAATCAAATTTAGAGAAAAAATTAAGAATGTGCAAAAAATGAGTTGATGTGCCTAAGCGCCCAGGACTGGCGCTTACACGCAGTTATTCGGAGAGAGCCGAGTCTAAGCGCTAGGTACCCCGAGCTTAAGCGTTAGAAGTAGTCATTTGATGATTCATTGAATTTGGATGACTTTTTGAATAAGTGTTTGAAGCAGCCCTTAGTTAAAACGTGAGAAATAGTTCATGGATACAAAAATTCATTCAATTGGTTTTTGAAAGGAGGCAACTTCTAGAATATTTATTGAATGATGACACATTTTGAAGAGACACTATGACATTCCTTGGATTTTATTACAGAAGACTTGGATCATCAAAGTCAACCGCCAAAAGGCCAGCCAATCCAACCAACAACCAATATCCATCCAAGTAACCGCCCATTGCCACCGTCATCGTCGGCCACCTTTTATTTTCTTTTGAGTTTTAGTTTGTATTGTGAGTGAAGGAAGAGAATTCAAAGGAACTTCAAGACTCTTAGTGAAGAGGATTTGAGATAAACTTTTATCTTTGTGACTACATTTGGTTTTAATTTAGATTTCTTGTTTGTGTACATGATTTCTACTTTTAAACTCAAGCGTGGTTGTGTTTTTTCTATGAATTCTGAGTAGTTTTCTTTATTTTTTTCCTTAAAATGATAAGTGATTAAGTATTGAAAGGAAGTTCTGTGAAGTATTAGAATTTAATGTTAGAAGAAGTTGTGATGATTTTAAACTTTGTACTCTATTTACTTCTTGATTTGGTCTATTAAGATGTTAATACCTGTTATGAGAACATGTAAGATCCGAGATGGTATTGTCTCAGTTAACAAATGGTAGAAATGAAATTTGATTTCATGGATGAGAATGTATTTCATGGGGTTGAGTGCAAATAAATAGGGAAATAAACTTTGAAGGGTGTAGAATTAAAGGACTTTAGAGTGAAAGACTAAAACCCCTAATTTAATTTAAAGTTTTAGGTTTTTATACGAGATGTTAGCCCTCAGGTGGAGGGAGAAGAGGGAACTCTAGAATGAGAACTAATATCTTCCCTACTTAACTGGTTTTCAAGACTATTTAAACTATAAATTAGCCAATATTTTTTAAAGCATCTCTAGTAAGGGTAAAGAATATTATTGTTACTATTTGACACAACACAATTAAAATACTTTCACAACAAAATTTTTATACTTATTACTGATTCATGATAAGAAAAAACATTTTTTTTTAAATTGTCTTCATTTTGCAAATACTTAGTTAAGTTAATTAGTTGCATACTTTATTTTTAATTATAAAAAATTTACGAAAAAAATCGAACTTTCATTCCGATTTTAGTATTTAGAGTTTAAGTAAGAATATTTTTTTAAGTACAATTTTATTATCTAATTTCTATTGTTTTGTAATTTGCATATTGTTATATATCCCTGTGAGTTCGATATTCGAGGCTTAATCAATAAGTCTTATATTACTTGATAATGATACGTATACTTGCGTAGTATCTCATATTTAAATATTATAAATTTATTCTTATTTGCTTCATAGTGAAGAATTTACCTAGCTTTTACTTGGGATCAAGTTTTTGACTTTATTGCAAAGTAAGAATTATTATGAAGGAAATTAAGCATATGATCGCATACATCACAATAAACATCTATATAGAAAGTCGGGATCAGATGGCTAATAGTACCGTGACTTCCTGCTTGTTAGATCTTGTTATCGGTACTAAGTAAGCTTGATTCCATTTGATGATGCGCATGCTAATGACGAATGACATTTAGAACGCTCTTGCTTGATCTAAACATTTCATTCATAAAAAAACTTTAAAATCATCCACAGGAATGACACAGAAGTCCAATGTAACTAACCTCACCTCAATATTGGTCTTTTCTCTCTGGTTATTCCATGAATTTATCTTTCTACTGAATTGACCACCTTGATGGAGCCTCCTCCTTTAGTCATATGCAAACCCAATCTCTTTGGCTCCTCGTCATAGATGAAGTTATGGGAAGCACCCAAGTTCACTATCGCTCCAGTGGTCTTCCTGCCTATTATCATCTCCATAAAGAGTGAGCCCTTCGATTAGGGTTTAGCTGGAGCTAGCATCGCATTCAACAGTCGTATAACCCCTACTTGTGTCGTTGTATCACCACCTTAATGCTCCTGATGGCTTGCAAGGAGAGAGTTTAGAATCTTCTTTTGAGGGCAATCCCTTGCCCAATGAGGTCCTCCATAAAGGAAACAGTTGTTATGTGATTTGGTTTTATTGTTATTAGACTTTCATTTGTCTTTTACCTTGTATGAAGTTGATTCCTGACGAGTCTCTTCCTTGTGTTTATCCTTGTCTTCCCCACCTTTGACATAAATACTCTTCATATCTTTAGGCTTTGTGGATGCTTCTGAGTATTCAATTAAGCTTTCAAAGACCGCAATGCAGTGACATGATCTTGCATTATGTGTTTCTAAGCTCAATCTTTGCCAATTGTTGGAGTTCGTCAATGAACTTGAATAGAGCATCATTCTCAGACATGTTGGGAATTTCAAGAACCAAGCTTGTGAACTCCCTAATATATTTCTGAATCAATCCCTCTTGTTTGAGCCTTCGCAATCAGGCTCAAGTGTCATCCTCCGCATTCTCATGGTAGAATCACTTTTTTAAAGTCATCAAAGATTGATTTGATGCACATACCTTTCTCAATATATCCTCGTCTTTTTCTTCACCACAACATAACGATGTCTAAGAGATAAAGGGTTGCAAATTGAATTTTTGCATCTTCATATGTAATCCCTATTGCTCCAAAGTATTACTCAAGTCCCCATAGGAAATTTTCCACTTCCTTCAAGCTGCGAGCTCCATCAAAACTATTTGGTTTTGACACTTCAATACGATTGGCTTCGAAGATATGATGGTTGGTGGATGTTGCTAGTGCCCTCTTGCATAGTGAAATGTCTCCACACATATACTCCAAGCTAGCACGTATGCACTCATCTCATCTTCATGGGCTCTTCGTACCTCCTAGAGCTCCTCCTATCAACTCCTCTGGTATCTTAGCCATTTGGTCCCTTAAAGACTCCGAGTCCATCAACCTTTTGGCCAAGATCCTCTATCTGGGCCTCCATGTCATTCATTGCCTTCTCCACCTGAGCAAGGCGCAAATCAAAGTTGTGCAAGGTCTCCTTGGGCCTCCCACGTGGTTTGGATGCAGTTGGATCTCGATTCTCCTGACGACCTAGCCTTTGTGGAGATGATTCCAAATTAGTGGCTTCAGACTCCATTACGTTCTCCTTGATGCTCTTAGTCATACCTTTGAACCACGAATCTGATATCAACTGTCACAGACTAACTTATCTCGGCTTTAGTGCTCTTCCTTGGCACTAAATCAACCTTGATCTTGCAAGCACAGAACACTCAAGAAGAAGATTAGAGAGAAGTTTTTTTAAAAAAAGGAACACTTCATTAAGGAAAAAGAATTACAACACTTGGAAGCTTGGAAAGTTTTCTTGAATGAATGCTTGGATGCTTAGAATCTAAAACATTCTTACATATAGTCCTCTACAAGACTAAGAGAACATTTTAGATTACATTAAACACATCAATTTCTAGATAGTAATACATCATTCTTTACATATACATGATTCTATAACTTTCTAGAATATTCTAGATTTCTCTGGAAACTTGATTCTTTCAGCTTATTTCTAAAATTATGTGGAATGTTCTAGAATACCTTAGAATATTCTTTTCTTTTCTATTTTTTTCTATAATATTGTGATATCTTCCTTTGGATCATTCTGGGCTTCTCTAGAATCTTTCTTTCTTGTGTTTAGCTTGTCGATTATTTTTGAAGATGATGAAACGTGACATTATGCTAGTCATTAAAGGTATGCTTATAAGCATTAAGAATAAAATTTAAGCATCTAACTCTAGAGGCTATAAAGAATGAATCCAATAGAATGTGCTACCTTACAATCTTGCTGGCCTGCAAAAACACAATCAAAAGGCAAACCCATTTCCTACACATAATGGAATCCAATAGGTTTTTTATTTTCTTATTTCACCCAATTCTTACGTATTCTAAGCTTTTCTTTTTTACATTTATAACACCCAAACCTTTCATATTAAAAAAAAAAAATACAATTTTCTTAACTTTATAAAAGCGAGCTACACTCTTTCATGCATAGAAATGGTGTTATATCTATAAAATTGAAATTTTGTGTTAGATATGTAAATAAACGGAATTTATGTAATTCTATTTATACCTTTAAATCATTCTAATTGAAAGAAAAATAGTTAAAATCATGCAAAATAAATGAAAAAATAAATAAATAAAAATATTATGATCAGACGCTTTATTAGAATGAATCCTAAAATAACATTTATCTAATACATACAACAAAAACAACGAGCCTCCCATTAAAGTAGGGTTGGCTACATGAATCATTTATCTCAATTGTTTCCTATTGAGTATCATATTTTCGTTTAATTCTTATAAATTAAGATCATTTTTTATACAATTTGCCCAATTATTTCAAGTCAATATCTACCTTTCTTAACATAATTCGAGCCTAAAACATCTAATTTCCTAACCAGACCATCAGATGGTCAACACTTAATATGACCACATCATCTAAGACGACTCTCTCTAATTCTATCTGTCAGTAGAGCGACATCAACCCTATCACAAATGTATTCATTTCACAATTTGTCTCAAAGTGTAAAGCCGCTCATAGACCCAACCATTCTCATCTCGGCAAAACCTAACTTGGTTTCATGCTTCTCTTTTAAAGGCCAACATTTTGCGCCATAAAACATTGTAGTTCTCACCATTATCATATAAAATTTTCCTTTCGGTCTGAGCAAACTTTCCCCATCACAAAATAAGCCCAAAGCATTCCTCCACTTCAACCAACCAACTTGAATCATACTAATACCATCCCCATCCATACCACCATCACTGTGAATAATAAACCCAAGATATCTAAAACATTCACACATTTTAATAATTTGATCACCCATAATTACAACTATTGTCACTAGCGCTACGACTGCTAAAACTACATTCCATGCATTCAGATTTAGCTCCTCAAATGAAAGCCTTTAAACTCGAAAATAGACCTCCAAAATTCAAATTTTTATGAGCTCTTCCTAATTTATTTATATAATATATTTCATAACTATAATTTAATAATTTAATCTACTTGATAATCACAACAATAACAGAAAATCCTCCCACTCTTTCATTGCATTACTTTTAACAGTAAATCAAACCTTTTTGTTTAGCATCATTCCCTCATTAGTTAGCATCAAAACAGTCAGGAAGCCAAATAAACAACAAGAAAAAAAAAAGGAGACAATACATATTACTACTTTACCCATTTTGCCCCTTATCTTCTCTACCAGCAAATAGTAATAATAATTTAACAAAGGCCGTATCATTCCACCCGAAACGTAACGGATATCGGCCACAAAACTAGCAGCCACGGGGAACGAAACCGACACGGCTACCGGCACCGTCGAACACTACCCGGAACCCTTGCTGCTGAATGTTTCCGATAATGGAAACCCCGCTATCCGTTCCGGCGAAAGCAAAGCAGAACGTCCCCTTCGTATCAACCGGAATCAAGTAGTTCTCCGCCGGCAGAGAGATGTCGGAGCCGCCGGCGAGGTGCATCACCACTGTTGGAACCTTCACCACCGTCTTCCCCGCGAGATCATAGCATGTATCGAACAGAGAAAACCCTCCCGGAGATAATCTTAGACCAGATTCTATCGATCCAGCCTTGAACGCGTCTCGCAGAGCAGCGTAGGCTACTCTTGTAAGCCGTGTTACCGATGTGCCGGAATCGACGATCACCCCTCCTCTCCCGGTCGCCGGATCTAGGCGCAGCTCCGATCCGGTCAGTCCGGCGACCTTCGTCCCCCCTACACTTAAACCAGTCACCTCAACGTAATAGAACGTGTCCATTTTAGGATTCCGCACCATCGGCGTGAACGACGTTAATGGCAGCTTCGCTCTCGGCATCGCCGCGTCACCAAAGACAACGGAGGATGTCTGGGAGGTAGCGGCGGCGGAGGTTGAAGATGTCCGATCAACGAGGCAGTAGGAGAAACGACGGTTGAATCTCCGGCCGGCTTGTGTAGGGAAGGAGAGACTACCACGGCCAAGGCCGAGGAGACCTGCAGCGGCAACGAAGAGACCTTCGTTGTCGTGGCCGCAGCCCAGCGCAATGCGGGCGACGCGAACGCCGCCGCGGAATGTTAGGGTTTCGGTTGCAAACTCGCCGGTGGTGAGAGATCCGTCGCCGTAGGAGACCTGGTAGAGGCACGAGAGACGACGGGTATCGCATCCGGCGACGTCAAGGCGGTGGCAAAGATCGGCGCCACAGGGGACGACGGCGAAGGAGCTGGAGAGGTGGGGATTAAAGATGGGGTCGGATTGAGTATAGCATCGTCGGCATGGAGCGCACTGTAGCCAGACAACGTCGCTACCGGTGTCAAGAACCATGTAGGCGTATCTAGGCGGGGTTCCGATCCCGATCCGGGTGAAATACTCGCCACTGCCTTGAGCAAGACCAGAAACCACTGCGCTGCTAAAACTTCTCCGTCCGCGGTGCGTGCGATTCGCAGTGACAGGCGCCGATCCGATTGGCGCTGCCGATACTAGGGTTTCCTCAATCTTTGATACACGAGCGGCGTCGCGTTCCAGGCGGAGCTGGAAAGCTTGCTCCGGCGTGTGGTTGCCTAAGAGGAGGGAGTCGCGGTGGGTCAGATCGATGCGAAGAGAGGTTAGGGTTTCCGCACCGTCTGTCCAGGAAAGGAGATCGTCGTCAGGGCGTAGGGATGGGGGAAGCTGAAGCGTCGTGACAACTAAGGAATGGTACTCCATGCCGGCGGCCAGAATGGCGGGGAGGAGAAGAGAGAACAAGGCTGCGATTGGGAGCATTCTAGCCGCTGCCATGGTGGGCATGACTGCTCGTCGGAGGTGTTCGCGGTAGAGAGAGAGTGTGCAGAGTGGAGAGTGAGAGGGGGGGCAGAGGCTCATATATAAAGCAGTCGAGGACAAGGGGTTCTCCGTAATTATGTTGGGCGGTTTGGGAAAATAAGAGAAAAATAAAGCATGGTGGTAGATCGGTGGGACTTTAATAAATATTTTGATGACCCAAATGCCCACGCGGTTCACCTTTTATCATTTTTATTTTGGAGGTCTTGTTAAAATTAAAAAAAAAATAGGAAATTTATATGCATGATCCATAATATTTTAACCATTAAAATTAAATATTTGTATTTGATATTTATCATTTAACATGAGTCTTAAGATAATTAGCATGAATCTCATAATATTTTTTGAATAGAAAAAAAAATAAATATTAATTTAAAATTATTCACAACTCTAATTTCAATAAATTTACAGTCAAACAGATCAAACTTGATGATATAAACACAGTGAGACTAAGTTTTTTTTTCAATCTGAGTCTAATCAAGACCGGTCTCTGCAACTCGTAACTCTGGCATTTGCGACCTGAGAATGTTACTGTAGCTTACCACTACAGCCTATATTACCAAATATAGTCTATGTGGTCCATAACTTATGCCACTCCAAACTTCATCCTCCACGGCTTAGAGACATTATTGCATCTTATTATTATGGCCGACGTTGCTTGCAACTCATGCAGCTCACAAATATGGTCTATATGACTAACAGATGTTATCAAAGTTAAACACTAGGACCTATGTGACAAACTATGACCTATGTGACTTAAAACTCTTGCAGTTCCCCACTACGACTCATGTGGCCAACAAAAGCTCCTGAAACAACATCTATGGTCTAAATGACCAACTAATATTATAGAATTTAACTAAGGCTTCTACGACGAGCTGGTGTTACAGTCGCCGTTTATAACATTCATGGAGGGCTACTGCCTTCATAACAACGAACTACGTTCTTTGTCGTCGGTTACAACTATTATTGTTGAAACACTATTGTACATAAATATTGTAAATCCAACTTCCCTAACTCAGAAGATAAGTAGATCTATACACTTACAATTACATAGTAGATTATTTCAAATAGGCTAGACTCATTGTTTTTTTTTTCTTTTTCAAAGATTTTCCATGTAAAAATTGAGGGGTCTAGTCCTGTTAATGAAAAAAAAAACCACGGGATACACAATCAACATATTTAATTAACGTGTTAGTGCTGGATGAAGATCTAACCCACAATTTATTCCTCTATCGCCGCAAATCTTCTGACACACAACAAGTGATATAAAATTATACATAAAGGTTATGTTTCAATTTATAATTTAAATGATAGTGATATTTTTTATGTAATATTAAATATTTAACTATTATAGAAATATATACACCAATGTTTAGTATAAGATAAGAAAATGCATAAGAATTGTGTATGTGGGTAAATGCTCTTAAATTTTTTGCCAAATATGATGTTATTTATCTCTTATATACATCTTAGTTAATTTCAACTAAAATTACCCAAATAAAATATTATATTTTATATTTATAGATGAATTTAACTTGAACTTGTTCTAATTCATTGCATAAGTCTTGTTTGAACATCTGTTTCAATAAATATTGAATCTAGTTTGAACATTAGTTCATATTGAATTTTGTCTGCATAATCTTGTTCTCTTTCAAGGACCGTTAAGACTTATAAATGCTAGTTCCCATATATCACACACTCCCCTTCTCCCTCACATTCTTCTGGATTTCATTCATGACACTCGTCTAGTCCTCTTCTCCCTCACATGGATCCAAGTCTAGCCACTAAATTTGATTTTCCTATACACACCATTAGTTTGAACCTTATTTTGAATCCAATTTGATTCGAAGTTTGAGCTTTAGCTTGAACCATCGTCAAAACAAGTTAAAATTTGATTCAAACTATGTTTAACTTCGACTAAATTCCATCAAATTCAGATGTTTTGATTTAAAAAAAATAATCTATGAATATGATAAAGTACCCTTCATTAGGGGTGATTTTGTACAAACTGATTCGCAGATATATTTGACTAGAATAAGATATGAACTTCTATAAGAAGGAAAGCTAGGGTAGGAAGTGGAGGTAAGGAAGAAATGGATAAATGTGAGACTAAATGATGTAATTCACTTAGCTGGAGAAAAGTGCTCAGTATAATATTGAAATTATATTTTACTTTATGGTATCAAAACATAGAGCTTCACAACAATCATGAATGGATTCTCCAGGCTCCTCCACGATTGAAACAAGCTCTAATTCGGGTGCATCTCTCAATCACATGAAAAAAAATTTGCATTCCTGCATCTCTCAAGTTCTTTATGTCAAACATCAAGACACTAGCAAATTCACCTTTGCAATATGACAATCATCAGGTATGGAAAACATATATACTGGAACTCTTTAAAACAAATGGATTCAAGTATTTCTTGCAGAGAATTATCCTAGCCCACCATAATTCATCAGAGATGAGTCAGGAAGTTTATCAAAAAACCCAAATTTCAAACTCTGGCATCTAGTTGATCAAAACCTCATAGCAGCAATGCTATCAAATATATCCACACCATTACCCTATGCACTCAGCCTCAACAACATAATCAAGATATAGGCAACACTACAATGAAAACTTCAATCAACAAACAGAACTAGAGTGATCCAACGAAAAAAAAATTTTAATAACATCACAATGAGAAGCAACACCATATCTCAATGCTTGACTAACATCAAAACTATAATTGATAACAATGCAGCTACAGGACCTAAGACTGATACAAAGGATATCATTCTCTACATGCTATCAGATTTCCCCCCAATATCAAGGTTTCAATACATAGCTTAATCCCATCAAACTCGAAGAACTTTACTCTCTACATCAAAGCGAGGAATCCAACCTGTCCAGTGAACTACTTAAACAACAACCCACCACCACCCTATTTACCAACAGAACCAAAACAAACACAACACACCCACCCAAAACCACTTGCAAAAACCCACAACAGTCATACCAACTCTCCAAAAACCACAACACCTCAAACAAAACAAAATAACCCACTACTTGCCAAATATGCCTCAAACCAGGACACTAAACCTCCCAACGTTGACACAAAACTAACCTCCACTACAAGCCCAACACAAACCAAAACCACACAACCCTTACAACAACCAATGCTGAATCCTTGATACTGGCACCACTACACACCTCACTCCAAACATAAAAAATCTACACTTCCCACTTCTATACCAAGGCACATATCAAGTTACAGTAGCAAATGGACAGGCAATCAACATATCCCATACAAAATTGGGCATCCTTCCTACTCCCATAAGTATGATTAATAACTCATCTCTACTTCATGTTCCACATCTCTCACACAATCTCATATCTGCCTAAAAACTAGCATAAGATAATAGCTACATGTTGTTCTTTGATGTTAAACACTACTACATAAAGGACTGGAAAACATTGAAGACCTTCCTAACGGGACCCGTTAAGCAAGGTCCACGCATACACTTCCACTATCAATTCACATCAAAGACTTGGTCATCCCCATCACTGCACACTGTCAATCTTCTCAAGAGAATCTCCTCAACCTGACATCTCCAACCCTCAGTCACAATGCTCAAAATGTCATCAGAACAAGAGTCATAAACTAGTCTTACCTACCAATAATACTATGTATAAACACTTATAACTCATTCACTCTGATGTATGGGGACCCTTCCCCCTTCCCTCAATTAATGTATATAGATATTATGTTTCTGTTATAAAAGCATACTCTCGCTACTGCTGGATATTCCCTATGTTTAAAAAAAGCTAAACCTATCACACAACTCATTAACATTCACAAATACATCTTAAATTAATTTATTACAAAAATAAAAATACCTCGAAGAAACAATGACAGAGAATACACCTCTCTGTAATTACAATAATATCTTCAAATTCATGGAATAAAACATCAATTCTCATGCCCATATACACCACAACAAAACAGTTTACCTGAACACAAAGAAAAACACATCACTTAAATAAAATGAACCCTACTCAAGATGGCCCATCTCCCTCAATCCTTCTAGATAGAGGCCATTCAAACAACTATTTACCTCATCAACTTCCTTCCCTCCACAAACACTAAAAACAAGTCACTTCATGAACTACTCAGAAAAGAAAACCAACATATGATCACCTTGGGACATTTGGATGTGCATGCTTCCCCTGACAAGCACCCTAGATGACGAACAAAATTCAACTTAAAGCATTCATACGTGTATTCATTGGTCACAACCACCAATAAAAAAAAGTTACAAATGTTGTAATCCCTCCACCAACAAAACCAACATATCAAGATATGTCACATTCATAGAAACCTTGTTCCCCTTTCATCAACCCAACCACATTCAAACTATAATAGAAAAACCCACATTACATCCACCACCCTCACTACTAGTTCCCACCTCTACTCTCTCCAAACTCACAACAACACCAAAACCTTCATCACAACAAGACAAAACACCTCAAACTCTATCAACTCAATAACACACATCACCACAACAAACAATCAACCAAACCACACTTCAAACCAAACCACCAACACATCACATGATAACCAGAACCAAAACATCACCACAAACCTAAACAGATACTTGACCTCACTCCCTCCTCTTACTCTCAAGCTAGCAAGATTCAACATTGGCGTCAAGCCATGTCTATAAAATTCCTTGCACTTCAAAAACAAGGGACTTGGTCCGTAGTACCACCACTCAAGGATCACAACATTATGGGTTGCAAATGGAAGTACAAAATTAAAAATCATGTTGATGAAACAATTGCTAGATACAAGGCATGCTTGGTGGGTCAAGGTTGCCCTAAAAAATTGGGCACTGACTACACAGAGACTTTCAGTCTAGTGCCAAAGTTTCCTACCATTTGCATGCTCTTTGCAGTAGTAGCTCCACACATATGATAGGTTCACCAACTCGACATATCTAATGCTTTCCTTCATGAAAAACTAAATGATATCATTTTCATGCAACAACCTCCAAGATTCAAATTTCAACAACATCCAGAGTTCGTTTGCAAGCCAAACTAAAAAAAATTATGGGCTAAAATAGGCACCGAGACAATTGTACTCCACATCCTGCACATATCTATGTAGCCAACATTTTACACTTAGCACAACCGACAACTCTCTTCTCATCCACAACAAATTCAAGATTCAAACCTTCCTACTAGTATACGTAGGTGACATCCACATTGCAGGCAACTCACCCATACACATAACTTCTTTACTTCAACACCTAAGCAACCAATTTTGTATTAAAAACTTGGACCCATTTCCCACTTCTTAGGCCTTCACGTTCATCACAACAAACCAAATACCTCACCAATGTACTTTAGGCCACCGGAATGACTGAATCTATACTTCCCCTCACACCTCATCGTTCCACCGAAATGGCTGAATCTAGACCTCTCCTCAAACCTCTACCTTCCTCCATAGACCACATGAAAGAAAACACTCCTTACACCGACCCTCATCAATTTCGTCTAACCATATGTTCAAATCAATACCTCACAGTAACCCGTCAAGATATCACACACACGCACACACACACCGTAAACTTTCTTAGCCAATACATGCATCAACCACTCACACACCACTATCAGCTTCTCAAAAGACTCATTTGCTACCTAAACGACACACACAATGATGGAGTACAAATGATCTCAGGCGACCTATCTCTCATAGCCTTTGCAGACGCAGATTGGGCCTCCAACCCATATGACAAAAAATCTATTACTGGATTCTGTACATTTCTTGGACCAAATCTCTTCCATGGTCGGCCAAAAAACAACCAACCATCGCACGATCATCCGCAGAAGCATAATACAAAGCTCTAGCTTCCGTAAAAACAGAGCTTCTGTGACTTCATTGACCACTAAAAGAATTGCCACCCACAAAACTACCTCCCACACCTGTATACAACGATAACACTTTTGCCATCACTCTGGCACACAACCCAGTTTCCACGCAAGAACCAAACACAGAGGTGGATTACCACTTCATAAGGGCCCACATCAAGAAAGCCGACATAACACTTACTCACATAATGTCAGTTGATCAAGTCATCAACATCTTCACCAAACCCCTATCGGCGTCCAAACATACTCTTCTTTCACACAAGCTGACTCTCCATCAAGGCTCATCAACACGAGAAGGAGTAAAAAGAGGAACAATGACTTGGTCCCAACCAATAACCGCCAAAGTAGAATCAGTGCAGAATATCCTCACCAGCGCACCATCCTCCTCCCACACATGCACAAAACTCCCGCCATAATCACTCT
>NEWO01000740.1:190115-233267 GCA_003013225.1 Phalaenopsis aphrodite
GAATTAATCGGTTCGGGTTAGGTCCAAAATGCGCGCACATGATTCAAGTCACGTGCGCCGCCTTCTCCTGTTAAATGCGCGCACATGGGAGTTGCGGTAGGATGGGGCCGCACATGTGTGGGCCCAATGGTTTTTTTCCAGCTGATAAATGCCGTCGTCGATTTGGACCCGCTTGTTACGGACAAACCGGTGCTTCATAAGACCCGCATTTGGTGGAGAAATGCATCTAAATTTTTATGTTTACGTAAGCAATTTTTGAAGCTATATTATTAAAAGTATTAAATGTGAAAACTTGTTTGATATGATATGTTATATAGTTTAGAACTTAAATGTATTTTACATTAATTATAAGTCATTAAATTCTAATTTCTATAAGAATGAAGCAAATCATGATGTTTAACGATGTAGCAAATCATGATGTTCAACGATGTGTGATGTAGCAGTTCTCACTCCTCACATCATTTCAACTTTGATTTTGAGCTCAACTCTTAGAATGATGAGTTCGCTGGCGACGGTAATGCTATTGTGGATGAAAGCAGGATTTCGTCTATGATCTTCGAAAATTTGGCAACTTTATGGTTCTTAGGGAAGCTATTGAAATTGTTGTGCCAAATCGAAAACTAATGGTTGGCTTCAAGTCAGCACAATGGTCTTGTTGTTGTACTCCTGGAAATTAGAATGACTATTAGTAAGTTCGAGCAATTCTGTCAAAATTTTATTTGCTACAAACTAAATGCATAACAAAAAAAAAAAGTCATTCTCTCTGAATGAGTGCGGCTTGAGTCATAGCCAGCACTCAATCTTTCAAATCTAACAGTTTCTTCTGAAGCCTAATGATAAGATACCTCAACAACTTACATGGCTCTTGCCTTATCTTTATTAAGGCATGTGAATTTTTTCAAAGGTTGTAAGCAATTGTTAATTGGGTGATAAATATTATCTCAACCTCTAGCAAGCAAAGTAATCACCTTAAGTGACAAGAAAGAAAATTGCTTAAGAATAAACTTCTTAAAAATTAAAAAAAAAAGTTCTATTTTATAAAATATCATTAATATAAGTTAAATGAAACGTAGTTTCAAAATAAGCAAAAATCATACGCGTGTCAACTTTTTTTCTTTAAGAATCAAGATTTGAATCCTTGAATTTTGCAAGAGACGTTAAAATCTCTACAAATGTTCTTAGAAAAGTCATTTGCTAGCTCATCTCTCTACTTGGAGTTGTGAAATATTTGAGTTTTTCTTCATTATGTGGTGAATTTCATCATTTTCTTAGATGGAAGGTAGTGCTTGTGCATTCTAATTCCTCATTCTCATAGCATAACATATATATTTTTTTGCCAACAACCATCTAATAATAACTCTTGTAATATGCTCTAGAATTTCCTTGGATCATCTCTTTCTTTTTTTTTCATCTTTGTTTCTGGTTGAGTTGTAGTAAAATCTTGATTCTTTTTATTGGCTAAGGTCTCTCTAGTTTGTTTCTCTATACTTTTTTGTTCTTTACTATTATTCATATTGATTGAAGTTTAACATACTTTTGAGAACACTGATGTCATGACCCAAGTCTGGGCTTGAAATTTTTCAAATTAGGAGCAGATAATCGAACGTTGATCGTTAAAATTTTCTATAACTAACAGTTTATAATTCAAATAAAATGAAAGAACCACTAGAAAAATAAATTATAACAGTACAACTAAATTTATCTTAGCTCAGGCTATCCACATCTTCTATGGATATTGTTTTATCTATTATTCATATTCCAATCAAATGATTAAGCCTGAAAGATTAATTTAAAATAAAATAAGCTCCAACAAACAACGAATAATCATAATTCTAAGCTACAGTAACATAATGAAAGAAATAATATACATGTTTGTTAAAATTTCAATAATTCAGTACAAGAGCATTTGCCAAATTATATTTATGAATTTGATTGATCATGTTATTTTAAAACTTTTTATTATGTCATATTATATTATTTTCACAATTATATCCTTTTATATACAATCATCACATGAGCACCGTTTAAAATTATATCAACTAAGGTACAACAATATTAACATCTTTTTTCAATTATCTGCTTAAGTTTCTTATAATTTTTTCACTAGTATCATAAATGGGCGAACTCCATAGTAAACATGCATATACAAGCGTACTATATAGTCTATATCTTTTATATGATCATCTTAGTCAATTATGTATATACTCTTAAATTATTGTGTGGTAATAATTACTGTTAATCATTCATGATGATACGATCAATAAAGAAAAGAGCATAAAAATAAGATAGAACCTGCAAGTGAATTTACGAGTATCTGTAACTTTCAATGCGATTGGATGGAAAGAAAACAAAGATATCGTGATATATCAAAAGTACGAATAATCACTTCACTTTCACCTTGTTTGCCATAAATTAACATTACTCTAAAATAACATTTAAACACAAATTAAATTTTATAAAATAAATTTATATCAAAATAACCCTAACATGCCTTAATAAAAACATGTTCCATTGATTGGTTTGATTCTCTTGTCCTTCAATTCAAATGCTCTTTAAATTATAATTCGAGCGTTAATTAGTGTAAATTTCATATTAAATTAGTAGAACTTTAATTAAAGTAATTTATTTAATTAAGACATAAAATTTTTGCTTTTGCACAAACGCCGAACACAATTTCTCGTAATTGCTTTTCCAATTAATCACTAATATCGTTTACTAAAACTTAATATAATTAAGAAAATAATTTATATATATCCTAGTGACGCTCTGTCCGTCCTCCCATCGAGACGTGGGTTGCACGGGAAAAATATTATAACAGGACTCCAAACATAGAGCTACGTTAGGATTGAAATATTTGATTGTTTTACCGGAATATTTCATATACGCTATTTGTAAAAATGATGTGTTATTCGATTATTTTTGCAGTGTTATTAAAATATTCCCCTGCGTTATTTGATTTTCGGGCTATGTTATTCGACACATTCCCCGTGTTATTTCAATTTCTACTATTTTATTTGAATAACACAACCCCAAATCAAGTAATGTAAGGAAATATTCCAATAACAGTTCAATTACAAATCAAATAATGCGATAAAATGTTCTAATAACATCACAAAATAATCGAATAACATGATATAAGCAAAAATTTTTCTGTGCGGACTCCTGACGGAGTTCTGCTTGCGGCACATGGTATTCCTGAGTTATTTTCAGGTTATTTCTGAGTTATTTTTAATAATCCCGAAATAACCCAAAAATAACCCACGATCTTTATTTTTGAGTTATTTATGAATTATTTTTGAATTATTGAAAATAAATCAGATTAACTCGAAAATAATCCAGAAATAACATGCGTCACGCATAAAGATAGGTTAGTGTACAAACAAAATATAAGTGCTGATATAACACATAACTTTTACAAATAAAGGAATTACCGCTGCACACAGCCGAATATTCTAATGGGAGTAATATTTTTCCGGGTCGCATGTGCTCTTTCAAGGTAAGCTAGGGTTGCTCGATTTCCCTCGTCTCCTTCTTTTTCTTCTACTAGAATCTCCAGGATAGGACTCAATTCTTCCCCTTCAATCTCACAGACACGGGAGAACAATCTCGCTTATGTGCGAGATTTGAAACCCTCATGTTCTTCGCTCGACTTTCCTCTCCCGGGAGAAATTCAAGTCTTTCGGCTTGGAAAAGATGTCCATTACTTCAACGATGCTCGTTCATTCTTCCTACATGATGTCCTCAGTGAATAAATTGAAGACTCCAATGCATGCAAGCAGTGACATCTTCCCTTCTTATCCTTCATACATCTCTTATTTCTCCTCTCTCAGTATCTCGATTATTTCCCTTTCTTCGATTTCTTGCTTCTATTTTGAAATGGAATCGTATTGCTCTTAAATAGTGAAATCTTCGAGATGTTTGTTCATACCGGTGTAGATTTATATTTCTTTATTTTTATTTATTTATTTATTTTCAGTTATTACAAGCTCTCATCTTTATAAAATTTCATCCTATATATCTTTCACAAGCCTCTTCTTATTGTAGGAAATACATGAGCATAAAAGACAAATTTTATTGAGAAGATCCAATCTTATTCATTATGATGAAAAGGGAATACACTAAATTAAAGATCTAATACAAGATAACTAGCTTCTCCTATCAATTGAAACAAGATAACATGATAAAAGAAATACACCGTCTGAAAAAGAAATATACTAGAATGACACTCCTATAATATGTAATAAAATGTAGTACTCATCTGCCCCTATTTAGTGTCAGCATCAACAACAGGATCCTCTTCAGGCTCTCTGTGTAAAACTGGCTACCTTAATTAACCTTGAGTAAGGGTATACGTTTTAGACACTATCCTTATTTGCCCACTTGTTGTCTTTAAAGAAGGAGCTCCTTCTAATTTATGTTATTTTGAGATTTTATAGCCAAGTAAATAGTAGTATCTAGCTATGTGACCAGGCGGACGACAACAATAACGTATATTAGAGCTCATCAAACATTCACCCCTATGTTTTCTTCTGCATTTGGAGCAAAACATAATAATACTCTGAGTCACGTCTCTACTAAATCCACTTGAAATGAACTTGGGCTTCTTCTCATTGAATATCTCTAATAAATCTACATGTTCTCCTTCATCAATGAATGTTCTTCCTCCCGTGTGTCTCCTCATGCTTCTAAATAAGTTGAAAGTCAATTTATACTAATTTATTTTGCTCCACTAACACTGACCAATCATTAATTTTCAAAGACACTGATGATTGCATGATTAAATCCTTCAACATAGAAAAAATTATACCACTTCTCTTCTCTAATAGTTATCAGTTGTGATCAGTATTTTGACAGTGCAGTGAACTCCTGTTCGTATTGCATGATGGCCTTTTTCTTCTTGCATCAATCTGATGAATTTGTCTTTTGTCTGTCTTTGAGCAGATAGGGGTACAAACAACTCTTTGAAAATCTCCATAAAATCCACTCAATTTACCATCATGTAAAGTGTGTCCCCTAGCATGTCCCGATGTTGTCAATGCCACCACTTTTCAACTTCTTCATCCTAGAAAAAATTAGCTGACGGTACTCCTCTTACGTCTGTGCATGACATGCTATCTTGTGTTTTCTCTATTCACATCAAATAATTCTTTGCTTCAATTGAATCCTCGATTCCCTTAAATAATGGTGGTTGTGGATTTGAAATATTTTTAAATGCTTATCCATAATAATTATATTCTTTTTATTAGGTTTAATATGGACTCTTGAATCAAACATGTCATTATTTCCATCATCTGAGTCAAGATATTTGTGTTCAACTATAGCAGGCAGTACTTTATCATTTCTTACCATATTTTACTCTTTCATATTTTAAGGTGCATCTATTTGCCTGAATTAAAATAATTACTTAAATAGAGTTAACTTAAACTTTCAATTTTATTATTGTTAATTTTCTTGTAATTATTTTATTGGCTTTTTCATCAAAATTATATTATTTAATTGCAAAGTTTATCTTTGATATCACTTTTATCATGACCTGGTCTGAGGCTTGGAAGTTTCCAAGATAGGAATAAATGATCAGACAACCATAATAAAAAAAATTATATAACTAGCAGTTTATAATTCAAACAAAATGAACAAGCCACTAAAAGATAAACTAAAGTATTGCAATTAAATTTATCTTAGTTTATGTTGTCTACATCTATTATAGATATTACATTCTCTATTTATCATCTTCTAATCAAATGATTAAATCTCAAAGATTATTCTAAAATAAAATTAGCTATAATAATTAGTAAATACTCATACTTATAAAGTACAATAATGCAATGAAAAGAAATAATGTACTTGTTAGTTAAACTTTTAGTAATTCATTATAAGAGTATTTGATAATTTATATTTATGAATATGAACAATAAAAATATTTCAACATATTTTTCTTATTATGTTATATATTTTTCATATTTAAATCATTTGATATACAACCGTCATAGGAGCACATCTGAAATTATATCAATTGAGATATATCAATATTTAATAACCTTTTTCAATTATTTGCACTTGTACCTTGATATACTTCTGAAGTATACTAACGCAATGTAAAGAAATAATATGCATGTTAGTTAAACTTTTAATAATTTAGTAAAAGAGTATTTGATAATTTATATTTATGAATATGAACAATAAAAATATTTCAACATATTTTTCTTATCATGTTATATTTTTTTCATATCTAGATCATTTGATATACAACCGCCATAGGAGCACATCGAAAATTATATCAATTAAGATATAGCAATATCAATAACCTTTTTCAATTATGTGCACAAATACTTTTGTATTCTTCTGCTAATACCATAAATAGGTGAAATCCATCATAGTTAACATGTATATGCAAGCATGTTATATAGTTCTTATCATTCATATGATCATCTAAGCCAAATCTATGTACATTTCCTTAAATTACTGTGCGGTAATATTTCTTGTTAATAATTCATGATGATTTGACTAACAAGAAAAAGAGTTTATAAATCAGAAAGAAACTAAGCTAGTGAATTTATAGGTGTCGGTAACTATCATTGCAATTGCGTGAGGAGAAAATGAAGATGCTATCATAGATCAAAAGTAAGAGTTTTCATTCTGCTTTCACATTATGAAATGATCCTTTCAAATCTAGTTGTTCATTCTCCCATTTTCCTTGGCATAAGTTAAAATAACTTCAGATTTACATTACACCAAAATCATATTTAAACACAATTTCAAATTTATAAAAAAAAATTATATCTAATAATCCTAAAATACTTTATTAAAACTTTTTCAGTTTATTGGTTTGATTCTCTTTTGTCCTTTAAAGCAACAACTCATCAAATTATAATCACAAAATTAATTCATGGAATTTTAATATTAAATTAATAACACTTTTAATTAAAATAATTTATATAATTAAAACAGAAAACTATAAATCCTTACTTTTCGTGGCATTGTTTACTGTTTTTGCACAAACATTGAATCAAATTTCTCGCTATTGCCTTTTCAATTAATCATTGATATTAGTCACTAAAAATTAATAAAACTTAATAACATTTACTTCATTTAGTAAAATCATTTATTTAAATAAATAAAAATACAAATTCTACTTACCTTACCTTTGTTCCAGCCTCCCCTTCCACACACTCGTCGTGTGCGCTCCTTCGTGAAATGAAAAATGATAATTGGTTGATTAACCCAGAGGAAAAATAACTATCACTTGCAAATGACTCTTTACAATCAAGTATAATTTTGATGACCTTTAAAACGGTACAAGACTCGATTGGTCGCCAAAAGATTCATTCAAAACTATGACATTGATTATTTAAAGACATTTGATTTAATTATAAAACTAAACTTTGTAAGGTTTGTTTTGTCACTTGCAACTAATTGACAGACCCCTACAATAATTGGATATAAAGAATATCTTCCTCAATGGGGACTTGGAGGAAGAAGTGTATATGGATACACCTATGAGATTTAGTGAAAAATTTGGCACAAAAGTATGTAAATTGAAAAAATTATTATATTTGTTGAAACAGTCACTGAGAGTGTGTTTTGAAAAATTTATACTATTTGTTAAATTTTAGGGTTATACTTATGGACAGAGAGATCATAAAATGTTTTTCAGACATTCAAATGATAAAAAATAGTTATAATGATTGTGTTTGTGATGATATTATTCTCACAAGAAATGATGCACATGAGACATCATTTGAAGTATACCCCATCAAAACCAATGACTTAGGATCTTTGTGATATTTTCTTGGCATGAAGATTGTTCGATTAAAAAAAGGAATTGTTGTCTCCCAGCGGAAGTATGTTCTTGATCATCTCAAGGAAATTGTGATGAGTGAGTGTAGACATGTAGACACTCTTATTGCTCCAAATCAGTAACTGAGAGATGGGAAGGAAGATGATCCGATAAATACAGTTAGGTTTCAAAATTGGTGGGGAAGTTGATATACTTATTATATAAGTGGCCATATATGGCCTTTGTTGTTAGTTTGGTAAGTCATTTTATGCGTTCAACCTATGAGAAACACTTTGTAGCAGTCAACAATATTCTCATATATCTAAAACGTACCCCAGATAAAGGAATGCTATTTCAGAAGACAACACAAAAGAACATAGAGGCGCACACTAGTGCAAATTAGACAAGTTTTGTGCATGACAACAGATCAACTTATGGATAATGCACCTATGTGTATGAAACCTGGTTACATGATGAAGTAAGAAATAAAGTGTGACTGCAAAGAGTAGTGCTGAGGTAAAATATAGGGTTATTTCTAATGTATTATGTGAAGTTATGATTGAAAAGAATTCTTGAAGAGCTGGAGATTCCGATAAACATGCCAATGAAGTTATATTGTGAAAATAAAGCAGTCATAACCATTGCAGAAAATACTGTGGAGCATGATCATACAAAGCACGTGGAGATTGACAAACGTTTCATAAAAAAAAAGATTGATTGTGGAGCTATTGATCGTCATTTATTTGTATTGCTCAACAAATAACAAATATCTTAACCAAAGAACTGTTCAAGCCTAATTTTGAGCTTATTGTAAGCAAGTTGGGCATGATAGATTTTTGTGCTCCAACTTGAGGGGGTGTTGGATTTTTAGTACCTCTTTTTATTATTATTTTCTATTTTTAGTATCTTCTATTATTAGTATGTCATAAATCTTGTTTCCTTCTTTTATCATGGGGAGTTATTGTTGATATTATTATGCTTCTAATATGGGAGTCATCCTCCTCTATTTACCTTGTAATTGTTTTCTAGTGAAATTGAAGGGAATAACTATTTCTCCTCCCAAAATCACACACACACAGACGTATGCATGTATGTATGTATATATATTTATACATACACATACACACACACACTTATAGTATGATCAGGAGAATGGTTCCCAGAAGTAGACACCAGTTCCTGTCTTGTGGTGATTCCCTCCTCAAGTTGACTGTCATCATGTTTGTTAGGAGCGCATTCAGGCACGTGGGGTGCACTAACAGCATGTTCGTGTTTTTGACTGTTGGTTCTCAATTGTGGGTGCAATCTGAAACATTTCTCTTGTGGGCGTCCAAACATCTTGCGGTGCTTGCAGTAGTAAGGTTTTTGTTCCATAATGATTTTTTGCCAATAACCATTGTGAGCAAAGTCAAGTATATATATATGAGCAAAGAATTTGATGCTATGAAATTGTTGGGCAGTTGGAATATTATTTACTTGACGGTCGACACATACTGATTCAGTTGTCTCACGATGCCGATTACACTCACATTTTTTTC
Source organism: Phalaenopsis aphrodite (assembly GCA_003013225.1). Classification (NCBI taxonomy): domain Eukaryota; kingdom Viridiplantae; phylum Streptophyta; class Magnoliopsida; order Asparagales; family Orchidaceae; genus Phalaenopsis; species Phalaenopsis aphrodite. Next base: position 199,431 of record NEWO01000740.1, read on the forward strand.
TCGAAAAGTTATCAAGATCGACAACAATTATATGAAAATTCTAAAGTGGACTATTGGTTTTGATCCGAAAGCGGAGTCCCCTATCATTCCAGTTTGGCAAAAGGTTGAAATAGAACCACACTCTCATTATTGCTCTCATTGCAGTGTGTTTGGCCACAACTTTATTATTTTTTATCGTTTGCATCCTCATCTAAGGTCGGATATCGCTTAGTCGCCTATCATCCTTGTTGAGAAGATGCAACATGATCCTCTTTCCAACACCACAGTTCCTAACGAAGAACACCATACTACAACTACATATCAGTTGTGTTTATACCACCCACTGTTATTTAAGAAGACTCACTTACATGCCAAGACACACTAGAGTGCTCATTTGATCCAATAACAGATCAGCCGGTACAACTTGTAGTTGCTTCTAATGTTCAACAATCTGCACATCTCCAGCACAATTTAGACCAAGATTAGGCGAGTCAATCTTCGGATGAGGAATGACAGGTCTATTCCAGGAGGAAGAAGAAAAATGGAGGCCGACTCTGCTCGGGAACATATTGGATGATACATTGGTTACTATTGGCAATGACAATCATCTTACCAACTTATTAGCTTGCTCCTTCCCTAGAACTAGATGCAGAGGCAAAACCAAATTGGGTCGCTCTCTAGCCACCTGATATTTTGTATTTCACCACTTTTAGGCTTTTTCTTCAAGTCTCTAATGTTATTTTCTGTATTTTCTAGTTTTGGAACCATTTGTGGTTGTTGTGTGAGCAGGGTTGGGCCCTCCCACACATTCTATTTGTATTTTTCTTAGTTAATGTATTAGCCTTTTTTTGGTTTTCTATATATGTGTGTGTGTGCGCGCGCGCACGGGTGTACATGTGTAAGAGAAATCAAAAGAAAAAGAAAAAGGAAGAAAAAGAAAGAGGAGATACGAGAGAAAATAAGTGAGATAGTTGGAGATTAATAGGAGAATTAGAGTCATTTCTCCAGGAAATAAAAAGGTTGAAAATTGTTTAACAATAAACAGGTTAGAAACTCATATAAAAAAAAAGAAATAGAGAAATTTACACTACGATTGCTTTAATTTTCCTTGCAAAAAAAGAGCTGCGGTTGAGCATCTACAATAGTTATGAAACATGCAAAATTAATGAGCTTGATAATGCAATATTAAGACCAAAATATCTTCAACAAAGGAAACTATAAAGAAGGAAAATAAAAAGGAGTTAACAACTGGAAACTCTGTTAAAAGAAACAACCTTTATAATTTAATCATTTACATGGCCTGTTGGTGCCTTGGAAGCGAAGCATGTGGCATTACTTATTTTGAACACTAACTTCACCTAGTACTTCTAGAAAAAATGAAGTGCTTCTTCTCCTTTAGAGCACATGTTTTGGCGAGCATTTTTCGAGATCACAATTCTTATTTATTTACATATCTTACGCTTAAACTTTATATTTACACAAATAGCACTCAATTCCTTATTATCACATAAAAATAACACTATTATCATTTTTTAAATATCAAATACACATTTTTATGCATAGGTTTAAAGCATAAAATTACAATGTAGGTAAATATAGAAGTTTAGGTGTGGGATATGTATATGCATAAGAATTGTGAGCTATGTATTTAAAATTCCCTTTTTTTTGCCACATTTGGGTCTCATGTTGATGCTACATGTGATCACCAAAGAATTTTGCTAATTGTAACATATTATTATCTCTAGCTTGATGATGCAAACTCAGTGGTCTAGTTTGCTTCACCACATTCAAGGAACTTATATTTGTATACATTTCATGAAGTACAAGATCTGTTAAATAAACATTATAGAATATCATATTTTATGATTGTATGCATATGTATGAGCTCTTTATGTATATATATTTTATGGATGCACTGTGGGTAGATAGGATACATACAATAATGCATGTTCGAGTGGATACATGCAGGCCTGTATGTAGAAATGCGTACTTATTTGTGCATAGATGAAGTTTGCATTTACATATTTTTTATTTTTTGATGCAAGTGTTTATGCAAGGGTGTATGCATGTGTTGTTTTTAGCTGTTGGAAGACATTATTTTTAGGTAAATTTCGGTACATACCACAGCAAGTTTGACATTTACACTTGTAACAACTTGCTATCATAAGCCTATGCATGAAAAAGTGTATTTCACTTTTAAACAAGTATTGACAGTGGTATTCTAAATGTGATTTAAAGATCTAAGTGGTAAGCATATAAATATGAATGTTTAGAGGTTAGATATGTATAGACATAAGAATTGTGTGGTTTGTATGTAAAGGCTCCTTATTTATATTACTCATATTCCTATGTTTTTTTTATGATGTTTTTTTCTGAACATCTTAGGTTGTTGGAAGTATGAGCAGGGATTCTCAGTCTCTTCTGCTGTTTACTCTGTGGAGAAGTCTTAAGGAGCTGGGCTCCGTACTTTCTGTGAGTGATTTTGGCATGGTTGGATTTATATCTTTCTTTGTTAATTTTTTTTTATTGTCAAAAGAAGCCTGTCCTATGCATTCCAATTTTGTTGTATTCTTGGAGATATTAATGTAATATTCAACGCCATTGAAGTGGCCATATGGAATTTTTATTCACGTCTGTATCTATTTAATGCTCTTAAATTTTGTTTTATCATCAGGAACTCTCAATATTGTTTTTTTTTATTATTTTTGAACATGTTGCCATTAAAATTAAATATTTTTGGATCAATGTTGTTTTGAAGGTGCTTATTGATTCATGATAATAATATGTATTTATTTTTTACTCAGAAGAAAATTTCTTTGATTTTTCATCAAAAAGTAGTCGAAAATTTATGGCTGAACCATTTTAGCCTTTACATTTTGTAAATATAAACTGCTGGCAGGAACTGTCGAGATAAATGAAAATTTTCTATAGCATTTTCTGCGTCTTTATCTTTAGAGAACTGCTAGGCTAGTAAATGTTTAAGATTAAGTTTTTCTTTGATCTGAAACTCTTATGGGTTCATATTCCCTTTTATGGTTTCTAACGTGTTAATGCTAGTGAAAAGCTGTATAATTTGTAGCTTGTTGAAATGGAGTTGTCAAAATAGTCTCCTAACTTTTTGCAACATGTGATTTTATTTCTAGAGTCTATAAAGTGCCTATTTAGTCCCCAAAACTCTTTTAGTATGGGTTGAAATAGTCCCTAAGGAGGACTAAAATCGTCCCCTACAAAGAGTCAGGGGACCATTTTGACACTTTTCTCTTAAATAATCTAGATAGTTTTTACATTATATTAAATATTTTAATACATATTATGATAGAGCATTTTAAGTTAAATAACAAGTACGTATTTATTAGACATATTTATATATATTAATTTTGCTATATTTATTGGGGAAGTGTCTCTTCTCAGCAGATAACTAAATAATCTTTTTAGAAGTGACTTCCTCTACTTTTATTTTCAGAAGTGGCAAGTGCACTTCATCTTATGGATGTATAAGCAGACAGATCCCAAGTGAAATTCGAACTACCTGTCTTCCCACTCTCCTCTCTCTCTTAATTGTTTCCCTCTCTAAAAATGCATGTGCATGCCTGCATGCCAACTTTCAGGAAGATTTACATACATACCACTCAAGTCTTACGTATTTACATATCTAATACCTAAGCTTCAATTCTTATACCACCTTGCCCATGCATGAAAAGGTATATTTTAGTTTGTAAAAGTTAAAATGTAGGTATTTTTTATGTGATATGATTGTTTTGGGTGGTAAAAATGTAAAAGGTTTAGGTGTTAGATATGTAAATACATAGAAATTGGGTGAAATGTATGTAAATGCCCCTAACCTTTTTGCAGCCAAACACATTTCTATGTTTTGTTAACATATTACTTTCTGAATTTATCTTGGCATTACAGGTTAATGATAAAATACATGGTATTATTTTCCGCCCTCATGATATGGACACCTTGGCCAGTGCTTTTTTACTTCTTATAGAAGATATTAGGCTGTCAAAACTGGCTCATTCTGTTGCTTATGAGGGGAGGTTACTTGCTGAGAATATGTTCGTATCAGATTTTATCATGGATTTTGCAAATCTTCTAGAAAGTTTGCTTCAATTTCCATCAAATTCATTCCTTCCAGAATTATCTCAAATTAAGCAACAAACTTAGTCATGGGATTTGCCTGACAATGAAAATAATCAAAGCAACCTTCCTGCATTTCAAAGAGAGTATCATAGATATAGTCGAGGAAGAAGTACCTTGTAAATCTCAAATAAGTCTACTGGTCATTAATGAATCTGCCACACCTGACTTTCCCACTCAACTTTATTTGGTGGTATCAGTCAGATAGAAATTGCTGAAGATTTTGAGAGACTGGAAATTGAGGAGGTTAGCTGCGCAATTTCTTTGCTGTGAATTTAGTTGTTAAAAAAGTTTTCCTTATTTTCAAGTATCCTAACCAAAGGTCTCAAGTCATACGGGTGTGCATTTGGCCGGTTTGGATGAAAAGTTTGCGAAACCAATTGGTTTCTGCTGTCTAAAAATCTGGACCAATCTGATCAAACAAAAAGCAAAATCGAACCAAACCGAAGTACAATTTGGTTGGGTTATTTCGGTTTGATTTTGGTTTAATTGTAGTTAGCTATATTTAGAAATTGTTTGCGCAATTTTTATATATTATGCAGGTTTTTATTACATAATTAATAAGCAATAAGCATAATTGAAAATGTGTTATTAGAAAAGCAATTGGTTACTTTCATGAAAGTTCGAATGAAGAAGGCAAACAAAACCAAAAATACAAATTGTGAAATTCGTTTTAATTTATCACTATTTAATCGGTTTTTTTGGTTTATGGAAAATTGTGATTCTCAAAAAATCAAACCGATCCTAAAACGGAAATTCAAATTTCTCACTAATTAAAACCAATATTTGAACAACCAAATTCTCCAATTGTGCAAACCACTACTAAGACTTTTTTTAATCCTCTTACCATCTTACATCTATTTGACTGATCTGTAAATTTCAGAAAGAATAGAAAGAGATTTGGGATCTTGGGAGGGTCTTTATCACAATGCCAAAAAGTCTGAAAAGCTTGGATTTGAAGCGAATGAGCATGATGAAAGTGAACTGGAGAGGACCGGGCAATCAATTGTGTATCTATGAAATTTACGATCAATGAGTATTGCCATTTCTGCATCATGGCTCTCTATATCGTGGTATAAGTTTTGTTGTGCACTACTCCATATATTTTGACAATTTGCCATTCATGGGCCATGCACCTTTTTATTACGCTTTTTTTCTTACACGTTAACTTTTTTTCTCTATTATACCAATTGACACTTAGATAAGTTCAATTTTTATTTTGTTTTACTGCCTTATATTAATAACTGTAAGTTGTCTTTATTTTCTATTTCCTGCATCTTTTTTTAATAAAAAAATGTCTGTGTGAGGCAGAGAGTTTGGTGGATCTCTGCTTGTTTATTAATGAGAAAATGACTAGTATAAAGGCTAGATATATGTCTCCAAATAACAAAACTAATATCTTAAGATTCATAATTTGTTGGGAATTAGCATCGCATAGAATTAAAGCGTCGGAAAATTGTATGCTTGTCATAAGAAAATCTAACAAATTATATTTGCACCTCACGTTCTAACCATAATTAGCAACAAAGTTAATTAAATGAAGAATATTAGTAGTAATATTAAAAAAGAGAGAGAGAGGGTCACTTTGCTATGTCTCCCTATGGCATTTGAATTTGTACCCGGCTTCTCATAGACAAGAATGATAGCTTTAGCACAAATCAAAGTATCCTTAATCGAAAGAATAGTTTGTGCGGAAAATGTCTTTTAGCAAGAGTGAGGAGAATGAAGTTCTAATTATAGAAATCAAAGGTCTAAATCCATTTTAAAGTTGAATTTCACATACGTACAACTTAATTCCTATTACATATCTAACTCCTAAACTTCAAGTTTTACATACATTCCACCTTTCCTATACATGAAAAGATGTATTTCACTTTTTCAAAGTTAAAATGGTGGTATTTTTTATGTGATATGAAAGATTTGGGTGGCATAAATGTAAAAAAGTAAAGCTTAGGCGACAGATATGTAAATGCCCCTAAAATAAACTGTAGGCTCAATATCTGTCAAAAAAAACTGCCTCTTTTATCTCTTCGATGCTAAATTGACTATGCATCATCATGGGGATGAAGTTTTTCAAAGTCAATGGAGTAAAACGATTTCTTTTGCTGAAATCTTCCTTCTAAAACTTGTTAAAAGCTACTGAAATGTAAACTATGATACATGAATGTGCATATTCTTCACCAATCTTAATTGAACGAATAAAATTAAGCTTTCTCCTCTTGTTGGCCATCTTCTATAACTATAACATGTGTTTTTATCTCCCTCTGAAATACCAATTCTCTTCTAAGTACTGATTCATGTTAGCCCTTTTGTGCAAACAGTTTTCCCCTTTTTCATTTTGGGGCATTTACATACAGAAAACACAATGTTTTATATATTTATATATCTAACACCTAAACATTCATATTTACCGGCATAATGCTCAAAGCCTTAACTTCACATAAAAAATATCATAATCACTACCTTTTTAAAAGTGAAATACACATTTGCATGCGTAAGTTTATGATACCAAGGTGTTATAAGTGTAAATATCGAACTTTCAGTGCTAGATATGTAAATAAATAAGAATTGTGTGGTAAACATGTATGTAAATTTCCCTTCCATTTTTTTGTGGCCAGAGTTTACTCTTATCACTCTAGACGTTAGAAGATGCGTTTGATGTACCTGTCAAAAGCTTCTCTACCAGTTTTTTCTCAAAAAATTCTAACTTGCTTCTATTGTGCCCTTCATGTTTGAAGGGGTACTAAGATTCGAAAAATCTATTAATATTTCACTGCTTGTTGCACAATGAATTTGTAAAATAACTACAAAAAGAAATAAAACGAGCATGTCTAGATAGAGAGCAAGTGGAAATGAAAGTGAATAGATGATTGTTGTTAAATATGGAAATTGCCAGATTTTACAGCTCTGTTATATGCCAACAACATTGTTGTTTTTATGATGTTGTATTATTAGCACAAAATTCTTTGATTTGCCTTCCAGTTTTTTGTTTTCCATTTTTTGAGCAGTTCATCCAACATAAAATGTTAAAAATTTCCTTTAATTTTTTAGCAGTTTATCCAGCCATTTTCCTTAAAGTATTGTGCTTTACGAAACTTTGTCTATTAGTAATCCTACTGATCATTTGAATGCACATATAGTTGATTAAGGGAAGATTTACATACATACATTTAAACTTAAATTTTTAGATACATGCCTATTTAAAAATTAAAATGGTGGTGTTTTTTATGTGACATTAAACATTTGGGTAATTTAAATGTAAAGAAGTAAAGTGTAGGTGTTGGATAAGTCAATACATAGGAAATTGGCTGGTATGTCTGTAAATGCCCCATGTTTAAATCAAAAAAGATGCACCTTAACATAATTTGCCTGTTAGGAAATGGTAATGATGATTACTATGGTTGGGCAATGAGATCATTGTTTTATGTCACTTGCTCTGAGCCTTTATTTTGCTCTATTTGTAAAATAAAATCTCGTCATGTTCAAGCTATATGTTCATTTCAATATTTTTATAGAAGCCTATCACATATCCATCACCTGATGCATTATTTGGTGAACGTGGGATTGTTTATGCATCAGTTTTGAAGTTGGACAACTCATTGTTGCTTTGTTAATTACGGTCTATTAATAGAAATCTCTTATTTTAAAAGTTTCAGACCATTATTAAGCATTGAAGCTCTGTTTACTTGATAAACTACATTCAGTTCATGAGTGGCATTGTTGTGTTTGACCTTTTGAGAACCTTTAGTGTATTCTTTTATCAAAGAATGACTTCATCCTTAGGTTTCCTATAGGAGGATCCTGGGCCAGATATATATGAGTTTGTCATTCCTAAAATTCTTTGCTGCATATTTTTTAGATGGAAGATTTATATCTATGTCTTTACATTTCTAACACCAAACTTCAATTTTTACATACATGCCGCCTTAATTTTGCATGATAATGTGTATTTCACTTCTTAAAAGCTAAATTGGTGATATATTTGATGTGATATGAAAGATTTAGCTGGTTTAAATGCAAAAAATAATAAATATATAAGAATTGGGTGGTTTGTAGTCCCTTTTTATATATATGACAGCCTTTACATTTCTGTGAATTTTTTTTTACCTTCCTCAATATTTGTAACTTAAACGTTGGATAGATGAAATTTAACAATACTAAAGTTATGTTTTTGAACTTGTTTTTAAAAAATTTAATCTCCGCCAGTCTAGAAGTGCTCGAAGGCCTAGATCAGATGATTTGGGTGAAGGGTCAGTAAGTACATTGGATGGCGGGTTTGCGTAGTGCAAATGATTCGTAAACTCTTTCTTTTGAGTTGTCATCTACCACAAATAGATAGTATCAAACGATACCACTATTGTAGTTTTCTTTTTTTTTTCTTTATTATAAATATCATGAGATGACATTCTAGGAACTTCAATATCTAAAAGACTCAACACACTTCGGATATAATATCGTTTGGGTTTTTAGGTTGATCAATTAAGCTTGATGAGATACTATTTTGTGTTTTCAGCTTAGAAAAAAATTTTGAAACTCAATATCCTAATCTTTGTTCTGTTCCCTCCCTTGAAGATTAGGCGAAAAAATGGTTGTAATTCAAAAAAGGTGACATTCATGATAACAAACATTTTCTTATAATTGGAATGAAAGCATTTATACCCCTTTTGGATAGGAGCATAACCAATAAACACACATGTTTTTGGCTCGGGGTTCAAGTTTTCCTTGACTATGAATGTGAACGAAAGCAATACACTCAAATATCTTTAGAGGTAGAGATGATAAGAGCTAATTTTTTGGAAATTCTTTTTAAAAAACATCAAAAAGTGTTTCAAAATTAAAAATCTTATTGTGTATTCTATTTTATGAGAAATGTGATATTTAGACGCCTGATTGGTAAATAATAATGCCCTAGCTACCTTTAATAAGTATTTGTTTTTCCTTTAGCCATGTCATTTTGTTGTGGAGTGTCATCACAAGGGCTTTGATGAAATTATTATTATTTTTTTTTTTTGAGAAAAAATTGACTCAAAATATATTTTAAATACTCTCATGAATTATCATATTGTATTATTTGAATGATTTTTTGAAATATTGTGTACCATGATATACAAATTTTTAAAAACTATTTTCACTTTTGATTTTTATTTTATTAAATAAATACAAATTAATCTAGTGTGATCATTAGTGAAAGTACCAAACCTTTTTTTTTCACAGAATGTATAAGGTTTTTACAAGGTCCCTAGGTATCGTTTTGAATTGGAGTAAATGATTTAATTTGTTTGTATACTTGTGAAGAAAATGAAGTACAATATTTTTTTAGCAAATTGACAAACTTAACATTGAAATAAAGTCTTTTTTTAAAAATAATTTGAGAAATAAGTATTTTATATACTGAAAATTAGAATGATCTAACTTATAATTCTATACCATAATATCATTGTATTTAGAAATAGAAATAAAATTCAAACCAGTACTTTAATAGTCTATGCAAGTCTAGTCTATCTTTTTCTTTAACACTTTCAACCATCCTACATGTGATCAATTTCTTAAACTCACAACAAGAAGATTGGAAATTTGTTTAATATTGATGAGTAGTGGTAATTTTGCTATTGGCCCAGTCACACTTAGATTACTTATATGAAGAACACGCGAAGGGTTAGCAATGGGGTGAGTTTGACAATTCTTATTTCGGTAATTACTGAGAGGAAATCTTCAACAATTTTGAAATTTTTATTTCCTGCTAAAGGCCTATAGGAGAAAAACAATTCAGAACAACCAGTCAAGTGATCAGTTATGCAAGAATTAGTTATCCAAGAATGAGAAAAATTAGGAATAACATCTAACAAAGCAATGGCTAAAGAGTTACCCTTCTGTACTAAGGAGCAAGACATAGTAAAAAACATTTTGGGATTGAAATAATTTGTACAAGTGTTCTAATTGCTCATTAGCGAGCGGACTGCATTCAAGATAGCATGAGGCTCCTGACTTTCTTTAGCAGTAGCTTGGTAAGCTCGACTTTCATGCTTAGATTTTAATTTCCAATTTGCTCATGAAGCTTCCAACTTGCTCTTTCGTGTCATGATTTTTTTGTAATGTTCGCATCACGATTTCTTGCACATTTTTTTTACAGTGTCAACCCATTTTGACACAAGAGTCTTGCTCTCCTGTTTAATATTACAATATAATTCGGCTTTGCACAATATTTTTTTTTTTTTCTTAACTCTTCACGTCTTACTTCAGAGAAAACTTCTCGAATCGAGGGAGAGGCTTCCTGCCATGATTCGACCTCGAACTTGGTTTAAACTCCGATTAAGGTTGGTTAAGAACATGTAGACCCTGTCGTTTCTCCATCTCTTCTTGTAGCGAGCATAATCATTCGAATTCTCTTAAATATCATCATAATATTGATCTACGTAGTGACATTGCAATCATTTTATTTGGATGTTTAAAGCTGAGTTTCAACTCAAAAATTTGTGAAGAATTCTCCAATTCTGAATAGAGATCTCGAAAGGCCTACTAGATATCTCGTGCAGTGGGAAGGAATATATGAGGATTTCTTATGGTAGGTTCCGTGGAGTCGATAGCACATCATAACTAGAGAATTTTTATATTATCATTTTTTTCAGATTCAGATTGCTAGCAGTAGGTTTTGAAATTTCTCCGGTTAAATGCCCAATTTTACTTCTCCCATCAATCGTCAATTTATGGATTGAGCTCACTCGAGGTAGTGTTCTCTAAGTTTTATAAGTATGAGGTATGATGATAAATTTTGAGGAAAATACTCAGCCAATAGAACCATGAGAGGAGTTGTAGAGTGAGGTGAGGTGGTTTCAGGATTACTAGAATTGATCAATGTGATATAATTTCTTGAACTCCTGTCATCATTCCTAATTCGTACAACATTCTCAGAATATGAGAAGAGCAGCACACATGCAGTTGTTACCTTGAGTGAAAAAATAAACACGCTCTGGTTCGCATAAGGGTTTGGCCTACACAGTTTCAACCCTGTTGTCGATGACAAAGGAAGAATAAGGAAAAACGATGGATTAGAGTCTCAAATCAGGCTCGTCGGGTCTATGAACATCGTAATCCAGTTGTTGTCTTCCCAACTGGCTTTAATCGTGGCTATATCGTGAGGATGGTATTGTACAAAACCAGGAGGAGCATGATGGATGCGAAGGCTTCTCAGAAGGGCAGAACACACAGTCAACCAAGTCGACGGGATTTGATCTCTGTTTCAAAAGTGAGTCTACTTTGATATCATGTGAGTTTTCGGAGGGAAAAAATAATTATTTCTCTTTAATTCCATAGGAAATGATTACAAGATAAATAGAAGGGGATAGCTCCCACATTAGAAAATCATAAAATCACTAATAACTCCCCATGATAGAAAAAATGAAACAAGAACTATAATATACTAATAATTCTAAATTCTTAAAAAAAAAACTAAAATAGAAGATGCTAGAATTAAGTTCTTCCTAAAATTCCAACAAATTTGGTGCTTTTTGGTCATGTCATACACAATGTGCATATAAAGCACACACTTTAGTAAATTGAATCTAACAAATCACAATGAATATCACATCATATTATTCTATTTAACAAAAATCATACATATCAAAATCACGAAAAGATCTATGAAATTCAAAGGCAACTATTAATAAATGAGCATTTACATGCATAGCACACAATTCTTATGTATTTACACATCTCACACCTAAACTTTCATATTTACACATATAACACTCAAATTTTTAATATCACATCAAAATAGCATTAGTGCCGCTTTTTAAAAGTTAAATACATCTTTTCATGCACATGTTTAAAACACCAATATGTTCTATAAATATGAAAGTTTTGGTGTAAGATATATAAAGACATAAGAATTTCATGCTGCATGTATAAATTGTCCTAATAAAAATTTATGACCAGCTAGAAAGCAATAGGGCACCTTCATTGTCTAGGGTTGTAAATGAGTCGAGCTTGAGTAATCTCAGGCTTGGCTCGTGTTTGACTCGTTCGAAAGTGCCCGTGTTCAAAATCGGCTTGTGTTCGAAATTGGCCCGTGAACAACGTGTTCATATTTGGCTCGATTTAAATGTTCTTGTTCGTGTTCGACTCTTGTTTTGCTCGAAATTAACTCGTTAAAATTAATTTTAAAAAAATGGTGTTGAATTCGAACCTGCATCAATTTAGTACAACAGAAGACGCAGAACCACATGATTACATAAGTTGTTATAATATATATCTATATATAGTATGTAAATAACATTAATAATTACTTTATTTTGAGCTAAAACGACACGAACACGAGCGAACAAAAGGTTGTTCGTGTTTGGCTTGTTTACTTAATAAACAAGCCTAACATAAGCTACTTAACGAGCCGAACACGAACTGTTCGCGAACAACGAGTTTTTTTTTACCGCCCTAACTTTGTCTGCAATTTACACTTTAAGCTCTCTTTCTTTTTTTAGTAGATTGATACACAACCTTCCTGCTGTCTCCACACAATGCTCAAAACACTAGTTTCTTTGCATTTTTAACAACATTGATATTTAGAGGTTGGCGTTTGAGCTAAAGATGACTTTTAAGCATTCATGCTCTCAAATTTATATCTAAGCTATTAGCTTTATATCAACAAATACATTGAATGTTTGCATGTTTTTAAATTGCATGATTGAATTCAGCATTCTGTAGCAGTTCTATCTTAATTCATGAACTTTTATTTATTTCCATGCATTACTATTTTTTTCTATTAGACTTGAAAATTGACAAAAAAAAATTGTCCATGCAACAGGTTTCTTTACCTGCTAAGGCCGAAGAAGTACTGGAGAATGCATATGGTATGGCAGTGATATATATTTGGAAGACTTACATACATACTTCTCAATTCCTATGCATTTACATATCTAACACCTAAATTTCAATTATTACATATATACCACCTTTATCTTTGCATGAATTCACTTTATTTTTTTATGTCATATGAAAGATTTGGCTGTTATAAATGTAAAAAACAAAGCTTAGTTGTTAGATATGTAAATTAACATAAGACTTGGGTGGTATGTATGTAAATGCCCCCATATAGGTTGACAGGTAGAGACATGATTAAGCTCCTTATAACATGGCATCTAAGATGTTCATCTAGTCCTACGTCAATAGTACACCTAATTATGAAGATGTATCAATGGATAAAATTAATTTAGAAAGATTGAAAAATGAACATCGATACGCATATCGAACATGTAATAGATGTTCATATAAAAGGATTTGTATGAAGTACTTTTCATGTCTCAAATAACACTTTAAGCTGGAATGAATGAAGAATGATGATTCATCAAGTTATATGTTTTCCATCCCAGCAGGCATGCGATAGCGGTTTCAAATATACATTCCATTAAACTTATCATCAGAAGAGCCACTAAACCTTAAGCTTTCATTTATAATAACTGCAAGGTGAATCTTGAATTCTGACAAGTGCAAAAACACATAACAATTAATGTATCGACAACAAGTACAACCAGACATGCACATCAATAGTTGCCCCATCTTTATTATACTTCAAATCGCTTCATCACTCTTACTATTTAATTGAAAAATATTTGTCAACTAATTGGAGGTGGCTTATATATATGTATGTATGTGTGTGTGTGTGTTTGTATGTATCCATGTGTATGTATATATATGTATAGTATAGTATCAATAGGTATATTATTGTTATGAACTATAGTTCCTAAATGATACCGAACCAGGAGGGAAAAACAACGGAACACGCAGCAAACTTTTATTAAGATAGAGATGCGATTACAACGCAACACAAACTAAAGATAACAACACAAATATAAAATGACACGAGCAAACACCTATAAGTGTATTCCAAGGGCGGTGGAGGTCAACTAGGTGGATCAGGATGGTCGGGAGGGGTGGTGGCAGCAAGTGAGTGCAAATGGCAGTGAGAGGAGGTGCAGAACTGCTGCGATAAGTATGGAGGGTTGTAAGTGATCGACGACAGGCGGTTTGGTGACTGGGAGGAGCGTGACAGCAAGGGCAACAACAAGGGGGTGAGGTATAAGCGGTTGAGAGGGATGGAAGAAGGTAGGATGGCGGGACAGCAATATAAGGCTAAAGGTAAGGGCCGGTAAAGTTCAAGAGTAATGGACTGATAGCTGGACAGCAAAACCGCTCTCGTAATGTTGCTGGTCGGCCACCAAAAAGGCCCAAAAGTGGTCGATGGCTAAGGGGGATGGGAGGAGAAGGGTTAGGGGAGAAGATTAACGAAGAGATAACACCATCTCGGAGTAGGATACAGTTGGAGCACCACCACTTTCTCTGATACAGCCCCAGAACATGGAAAAAGACTCCACACAGGAATCTGACAGCAGACACAATAAACAGTAACCCTATTGCAACGCTTGATCGAGCGAGACGTAGGAAAGGAAGTAAATCCTACTCGAATCTTGCCAAATCCTGAATCAGATCGGCTCTCCAATGCCAACCAGTTCAGAATTGCATCCGTGCAGGAAAAAACCGCACTCGCTTTAGTATCCCGGGGTTGAGAGAGCTTCACCTCATTCGTTGAAGCTTCTGGTTCCTTGTCTCTAATCCTAGCGGAATCTGGGTCCTACTGCCGACTACACTGTCAGCCAAAGCATCGAAGGATTGCTCATGCACCTATTGATCCGCTCTCCTATGCTGTCGAATCCTCCCCAAATAACTCATGGTCGGGTCAGTCTGATGTGCCGTAAGAGTAGCTCGAATCTTCCTGACTGGTGGTGGAGCTGGTGGTACAGTGTCGACTATGAATCCCTGTCATCCTCTCTGGCTTAATGATCTTGTGTTTGGAGTCGATGTCTCAGTCCTTATCTTGTGTTGTCACTAGAACTGACCCCACTGATGTCATTCTGTTGGTAAGGGTTCTTGTGATCTCAGGCTCTGCCGAAGGAAGTAGAATTATGTGCTTCCCCTTCTTGGTAAATGAGAATGTGTTTTTGAATCCATCGTGTTGAGTCCTCCAGTCAAACTACCACAGTCGTTCCAACAAAATGTGACAAACATCCATTGGGACCACGTAACACCACACCTAATTTTGCAATTGACCTTCGATCGAGGACTCTACCAAACATCTTTGGTCGAGGTTGATCCAATTCTCCTTCAACCATGTCAGTGGGTACAGTTAGGAGTGTCTCTAAGTTGTGAGTCTCAATTTCTCTACCATTTGAGTCGATGTCATGTTCTTGTTGCTCCCACTGGCGATGTTAAGACTGTATATGTTTTTGTTCACTGTGTAGTGGGTATAGGAAATGTTGCGGTGAAGCCACTGCGGATCCCTCGTGTCAATATCGACCTGTAGGACTCGTCAAACAATGAGTGCCTCTCACTCACCTGGGGAACGATGATGTATCTCGCTCTGTTCCTCTGCTCTCCTCCTCGCTAACCTCCTCCATGGCACCTGATTTGTAAGTGTGACTAATATGCTCATGGAACAGCTAGAGTTGATATGACCATAGCCATGCCATTTATAACACTTCCTGGTGGACAAGTTGTTGGAGGAGCTACCCTTCTGCTTCTTCCCACTCTGATCTTGAGTGTCACCCCCTTGCCTGGGCCTGCTTTTGACTCTCGGGGTACCCCTGTCAGTTGTGGTAGTTGTAGGTGATTGTCTGCCTACAGTTTGCTGCCTGAAGGATGATTGTTGCTGACTCTGGTATTGTTGTCTTTCCACCTTCAAGGCTAGCGTCTGGATATCCCCAGCTTTCAGTACGGTTGTAGTTGTACCACATTGCTAATACTAGGTTTTAGGCCCCCAAGCTATCTGACCACTGTACTCTCATTTGGCTCTATCAGATCACACTTCATTTGTAAATGATCAAACTGCTCCGTGAACTTTTCTACTGACAGATCTCTCTATTTGAGGTGATGGAGCCTCAAAAACATATCCAGGCAATAATGGGGCGGGAGGTATTTCATCTGCATTGCTTTCTTCATCTTCTCCCACCATGGGAATCTTATCGTTGCTTCTCTCTTTTTTTCTCTCTCTATAAGTTCTCCCACCACAAAGAAGCACACTTCTTCAACTTGATGACCACTAATTTGAAAGTCTATCCTCTGACACATCTTTATACTCGAAAAATCGCTCAACAACCTCTAACCAATGAATTCCCTAGGATCCATAGCTCTTTCGAACTCTAACAGATCTACTTTGATGTCGAAGTTTTTGTGTCCTCCAAATGATATCTCCTCTTTGCGACTCTCCCTCTCAGGAGGATTCAAATATCCCTCTCTAGGCCTCCTCTGATACTGGATTTCGAAACACCATGACCTATCTTCTTCATCGCTGAAATTATCTCTATGGAAGGGATTTAGATCCTCAAAGATAAGGTGGTATATATATAAAAAAATTAAGTTCAGGTGTTAGATATGAAAATACATAAGAAATAAGTGGTATGTAGGTAAATCTTCTAAGAAAAAATCTTAATTCTAACTGGTTGATTGTATAAATTAAAAAGGAACAATAGTTTCCTCTAAATATAGAATTAAAAATTCACACAAGATTGAATGGAAATTAAATATTAAAAAAAAGTTTCAAGCATTCTCTAAATTACTTAATTATGGAGGCAATCATTAGTGGATCAAAAGAGCTTTTTTTAGAATTATCTTAATGAAGAACTTTTCTGCTGCTTGTGTAAGTGATTATAGCCTTAGAGGGAATGAAGACTCCCCATTGTTGAAGCTTGTCAAAAAATGCACAAAGAAACAAACATTTAGCGGAAATATGTGATATGTTCTCCTCCCCCAGGACATACCGATGATCATTGATGGGAGTCTGTGAGCCCTCGCCGGGCAAGCCAAGTATTAGTAGGAATAGCCTTTAGACTAAGGCGCCACCAGAAAGTTCTCTCCCAAGGTCTGAGTTTAATTCTCCTAAGCTAGCTGTGTGTCCTCCAGATGTCTGAACTCGGCTTGAAAAGCTGTACAGTTAATGATTTGCCAGAGAATTGCTTACTTAATTTTGGAATGTCCATAGTCTTGCTGTTATCGATAGAAATAGTGCATATGACCTTTGCTCAGTTCCTCTCCAAAAAGTTTCTTGATAATCCCCGTCCTGTTGGTTTACACAGGTTCTGCCATGAAACATGATGCAGGCCCTTTCTGCCATGTCCGGTGCCCCACAGGAAGTTCCCACCATGTAGTTCCAGCTCTCTAGAAACACTCTTAGGAATGTCGGTGAGTGTTAGGAGATACATTTGGTAACACCAGATATGCAGATTTGAGAAGAGTAATTCGCCCTGCAAGAGAAAGACGTCTACTTCCCCAATAATTGAGTTGCAATCAGCGTTAGAAAGGAAATTGCAATAATCAGCCTTAAACCAGCTTCTTCTGGGTTAGCATAATACCCAGGTAGGAAATTTGCTCCACTTGAGAAATTTCAGCATCTTGGCTAGTCTCCTTTTCTTCCAGTTTGGGGGTGCATTTCCTAAAACAAAATCATAGAACTGTCCTTCACGGCGGAGGTCGATGCTTCAGCAAAGAGTAGGACGTCGTCGGCATAAAGGTGAGATAGCCCGGGACTGTGTCTAGTGAGTTGGATTGCAATGTTTCCAACCCTTTGTTTTAAAGCTAGGGAGAGCAATTCGGAGCATAGAATGAACAAATATGGGGAGGGGGGCACCCTTGATGGAAACCACATTCAACATGAATCCAATTGAACTGACTCCCATTGATCATAATGGCAAATTTAGGATGGCATATACATCGAAGCAACCAATTAAAAAACATAGCATGAAAAACCTCTCAACATAACCTCCTGGAGTGGGGACCAGCTCATTCTATCATTAGCCTAGTCCATGTTCATTTTAAGTGCCATAAGCCCCCATGTGGCTGTGGAATGCTTAAATTTGTTCACTGCTTCTTAAGCAAGCAGACAATGATTGGAGATAGTTTTGGAGGGAACAAAAATCGCTTGCTCCTCAGAAATAATACTTGAAAGTAAGCCTTTGAGACGGTTCAGCAAGAATCTTAGCATTAACTTTAGAGATTGTTTAACAAAGTTTAATTGGCCTGAATTGTGCCGGGATTTTAGCACCCAAAATTTGCCATTGACAATTTTGAAGTAGCATTTGAAGAACGGGGAAGTGATCCCATGCATGCCTGGTGATTGAGTGAATCTGAGTACATATTTTTCTGCTCCGTCACCTCCGCAACAAGCAATCATTGTAAGGCAGAATTTTTTAGCGGGAACTCTGACAAACTAGACCAACAGGCGTAACACATTACCTCTTTAATGAAAACAACATCATTGAAGAAGTTCTAGCTTTGGATGGTCTTCATATGGGAAAAAAAGGGATGATTTACATACATACCACTCAATTTCCATGTATTTGCATATCTAACATATAAACATCAACTCTACATACATACCACGATACCTATGCAAAAAAAGGCATCTTTCACCTTTTAGAAGTTAAAATGATGGTATTTTTTTCGTGATACGAAAGATTTGTGTGGTATAAATGTAAGAAGTAAAGTTTAGCTGTCAGATATGTAAATACATAGCAGTTAAGTGATATGTATGTAAATGCCCTTGAATTCACCTAGCTACTGCAACTACCCTCCTCCAAATACAAAAAATTTTTGCAAAGGAGAAAGCACCCTCTTTTAAATTACTTTTTCCTATAAAGTGAAAGGGAGATTTGGAATCTAACCAAATAGGAACAACAAGGTTACCAATGTCCCCCTAAAACATCACAAACTACACATGTGCCACATAGCCTGGTTTACCTTCATGGCAACCAAGAGAACCTCTTCCTATGTAAAAACTGAAAATCCATCATTTTTTGGTGTCCTGATAACAAGTTTCCTCCCACCAAACATCTCTCATTGAGAGCACCAAACAATGTGGTATTCATTTTGCATTAAAAAAAAAAATCTTTAAGCGCATTTCAAAGTTTTTTCACTTGATAATCCTGTGTTGATAAATTTGGTGTTTGAATCTTTCACTCCATATCTTATTCTAAAGTAAGAGAAGACTTGCATGCTTACCACTTAATTCTTATGTTTTTACATATCTAACACCTAAATTTCAATTGTTACATACATACCATCTTGCCTACGCATTGCAAGGTGTATTTCACTATTTAAAAGTTAAGGTGGTGGTATTTTTTATGTGACATCAAGGATTTCAGTGGTATGAAATTAAAGAAGTAAAATTTAGGTGTTGGATATGTAAACACAGAAAAAGTGGGTTGTATGTATGTAATTGGCCAAAAAATTAATTGTCATTATAGCAATCTAACAAAATCAAATGCATGGCTGATTCTTTCTTAGGCTGGAAGAGGGGTTTTGCTATCTCATAAAATAAATGCCCACTGAATGCTCTACTAAAGTAAGCCATATCCACATATATCAGAGATTCAGATTCAACAATTCAATTCAAGAGGATTTACATACAAACCACTCGACTCCTATCTATTTATATATCTAACACCAAAACTTCTATTTTTTTGTGATCTAAATGTAAAAAGTGAATTTTAGGAGTTAGATATGTAAATAAGTAGAAATTGGGTGGTATGTCTTCAATTTATTTGTACACTTACTTCTATAGATAGCTAATATAAGCACTGTGCTGATTCAATTCGTTAAGAAAAAAATTGTTCTCCTGCAATATAAATCTCGGATTACCAAATTTTGGTTCTAGAAGATACATCTAATTTCATTTCAGGTTTACCAAAACTGCAATTTCTTGTGCACAAAACACAAAACAATTGCTTTCAAGGCAGACAAAGAACAGGCGCCCTCACAAAATGTTGGCTTAAAAAAAGCGAGATAATGTTGCATAATCAAATTACAAAGCAAAAACAGAGCTCATGGGATTGATTTCAAGATCAAACGGATAAAAAAAATTGGAGGTCCGGCAGTTAAACCTGCGTCAGATCGATGCAAAGGGGATACGTATTTGGATCACTGGTCAGAAGAAGAAGAATCTTGAAAGAGAGANCTGGTCAGAAGAAGAAGAATCTTGAAAGAGAGAATGGAGGTCGGAGGAGAGGAGGCCGGAGGGTTCCAGAGCGGCTTCGCGGAGAAGGGCGGATTTAATGGCGGCCATCCGGACGGCGAGGGACTCCCGCTCCTCCCGGAGATTGGAGTTTTCATCGGCAAGCTCGTGCATTCTGTACTTCTGCCCTAGAGATCGGATGCTCAAGAACAAGATACTGGTCATGACTAAGAGCTGGATGAAGCTCCCCTTCCTCCTCTTCGCATTCTCCAGCAATCCGAGAGATCGCCTTGGGTTACCGTTACCGAAGCTATCGCTGCAGTGATCGCCGCTTGGTGAAGCAGAAGATGACGGAGCGGTAAACGAGGAAGGAGATGGCGTGGGAGGGGTCGCCGCCATCGTTGTGTGCAGGAGATTAGAAAGCTCGCAGTGGCGAAGAAGATAATGAGATAATTACAGTTAGGTTTAGGAAGGTTTACATACATATGCCACTCGATGCATATCTATTTACATTTCTAGCCTCTAAAACTTCAATTTTTACATATAAATCTTCTTACCTTTGCATGAAAATACATATTTTTATTTTTAAAAATTAAAATAATAATGTTCTTTATGTAAATTGAGACATTTTGATGGTATAAAGTTAAAAGGAGGACTTACCTTGCACTCAAAACTATTAAATTAGGTATGTTAGGTTCAAACTTTAATATTTCTGAAATTTAAATTCATAACACCCAATTCTCATACATTTACTTATCTCACGCCCAAACTTTGATTTTTACAAGCGAATACATTGTGGTGTACAAAGACCTCTGAAACTCCTATCTTTCTTCTCCTTCCGCTCAGCTCCTATCGTTGTGACAGGATCACCTTGCTCCTATCACAATGATGGGATCATGGTGTACAAAGTCCTCCAAAACTCTCATCATTCTCCTTCTTCTGGGAGAATGGTTTCAAGTAGGAGCGAGTTTGAAGGAGGTGAAATATGGAGCTTCTGAGCTCTTTGCTCGTTGTGGTCCTGTCGATGTGTGTAAATATGAAAATATAGGTGTGACATGTGTAAATACATAAGAATTGTGTGCTATGTATATAAATGTCCCTTTATCTTTTCAATATAAAAAAGAATACCTTTTTTATTAAAGATATTTATAAGCAAAATAATAATAATGTATACTTTATAAAAATAAGAATCTAAGCTCCCACCTTTCTTCTTCCACTCCATCCCTACTCAAAACCATTGAGGAAGGTTACTCTCATCATTCTCCCCCTTCCTCCTACCAACATTCACATGATTCAACTCCTCTAAATTTGTAAATTCGTTTTTTAATGGGATTTGCTATCTAGATTTATGGCAACATGAAGGAAGAAAAAGGATATTTAACAACCTGCAGGATTTAAAGATGTGATTTTTGTTGTTTGGCAGGATTTAGATTGAATCCTCATACCAAAAAGCCTCCAAGTCACATTACTTGAAAAAAAAATCCTGCTACCAAACAACCCTTGGTCACATTTCTTCAAGAAAAATTCTTCTCAAGTTCAGCTAAGATTGATCTATTTCTTTATTCCTTATTAAGGTAGGCTTGGATTGTTGTTGGTATTACTCATATGATTTGGGAAGATTTTGAATTTTTTTTCTTGGGTCAAAATTACAGAAAGCCCCCTCTTCTTATAAAAATTACAAAATTTAGGGTGGGAAATTACAAAATTGAGGGTTGTTTGTTGTGAGCATGGGTTTGTCCCTTATTTTATACAACATAAATGTTACTTTTTAATTATCATATTAGATTCTCTATCCTCTCTGAAAAAGCATAAGCTTAGTAGAGTAGATCAACATAAATTTTGATATCTATGATACTACACTATCTTTTACTTTTATTTTTCATTATGACATATCATTATTGATCGTATTGGCTCTCACTTGGAGTTTTTTAATTCCTTTATTATAACAAATTAATAACAAAACAAAATATTGAGATTGACAATTATAATGTTCAAGATTAATAAGTTCAAAGAAATTTTGGGCTTTAGAGAACCAATATACTCTAAGTTATTATCTAGGAAAGTATTATAAAAGCATGCATGTGGCTTTCCAAAATGTCATGGACAATGAGTAAGGAAATATGGATAAAAAGTACTCATGGTAAATCAATTATTCTTCAAGAATGTAATCTAGTTGGAGGTCTTGGAAAAGAGAAAAAAAATATGGTTTAAATTGAAGTTATTGCCCAATGACTAAAACCCTCTCCAACCAACATTATTTGGTAGAAAAAAGTTATTTTTGTTTAAAAAAAAGCACTCCAATGCAGTCACACCTTAACAAAGTTTAGTTACTCATGATTTATGTGACATTAATTTGGTTGTGGAAGAAGAATATGGTGATATTAGTAAACATCCATGGTGGAAGAGATTGTTTGCTTGGGAATTGCTTGTTGGAGCCTCTAGAACTTATATTTGGAATTTATTTAAATTTTTTTAGATTTTGATATAGCACCAAAAATAAAAAGAGGAAAGGGGAAGGAAGTCTTCGATAATAAGAAATTCATCAATTTTAAAGCACAAGATCGATACAACGAGTTTTTCTTATCGAACAAGTTTATAGATGAACGAAGTTTTTCTAGTCCCGGTGGTTCTGTGGAGAATCTGATTGTTGATTGTCACTGGGAAAGTTTCTGTTACTTCATTGCTATAGAAGTTATTTCTGTGGTTCGAGAATTTTATGTGAATCTCCTTGAGGCACCTAAAAATGAAGTGTTTGTTCAGGAGAAGGGAGTTGAGTTTACTTCTGGGCGGATCAATGCATTATATAGTTGCCTTCTATTCAGGATTGCTAAGATTTTGAATTGGAGCTTGATGAGAATATTGGATTTCTGACGGATGAGCGTGGATTCTGGAAAGTTAAGAACAGACATAAGACAAATTTTTATTCGTTGATGCTTAATGCCCCATCCAAAGATTAACACTATTTTATCTCTGCTCAACTTCTTCATACAAACCATTTAAGTCAAGTGACTAGAGAGTGAGCCATTCTAAACTATTGCATTCAGAAGATGAAACCTATTGATGTTAGCTCTCTCATTTACAAGTCCATTTCATGTCCGTCAGAGCTAGTAATATAGCAGGTTTAGAATACCTTTCTCTTATTTTTACCATTTGCAAGCAATTTGGGGTTAAATTTGAGACTTGGGAAGAGCTACTATAGCCACTAAAGTCTATCTGTAAGGCTAATGTGGACTTATATGGAAGATCTTTGGCTAGAGCTTTTGATATTCCATCCACTTCACCTTTGAGGCCTTCAACTTCTAGTACTTCGACTCATCCTCCTTTTAGTTAGACATTGTACTTGAGCAGTTGCAGATACAATAAGGTGATATACTTTCTATATAGTGTCAGCTACAGAAAAATGAAGAACATTGGGAACATTCGGAACATTATTTGAAACACAAAAGTGATTATGAAACGAATTTCAATACTTACCTAGTGAGCTTTATAAGAGGAGATCATAGCATAGAGTTCCCTGCTAATCGTCATTATCAGATGTTTGAATGTCGCATGGTTATGGATAAGGTAAAGATGATTATGAGGATGAAAAGGATGATAAGGATGATGAGGAGGAGGAGTTATTCTAAGTTTGTTTGTATTTACTTTCCTTTGTTATTGTTGACTTTTAGTTATTTTATTGTACTTGATATTGTGATATTTATGTTTACTACTGATGTGGATTCTGGACTTTTTAGTTTTCACCGCAATATTGTTTACCTTTTGTTCCATTTCTAGTGCTTGTGTATAAGAGTAGTTCTTTACTTTGTACTTTTTGTGCTAAACATGTTTACTTACTACTACACAAACCTGTTTTTACTGCTTGTATATGTATTATTTTCATGTTTACAACCTATTGATAGATGATAAATGTGTTAAAAATTTTCTCTCTTTATACTTATTTTGTACTATAATGTCTTAAACTATTTAAAAATTCAAGTATGGGGCAGGGAGGAAAGCTTTTTAAATAAAATTTATTAAATTTTGTTAGTCCTCAATAAACTTTATTTAAAAATTATTTTAACATAACATGTAGTATTTGGTGTTATCTGTAGAGAACTTTATTTTTAATTTTATGAATGTTATAGTAAACTTAAGTAAAAATTTTTAGTGATTAAGAGTGGTATTAAAGTTAATATATTTTGTATAAAAGTTTAGGAATATGCTTTTACTATTCAAAGTAAAAAAAAAAATATTTTTGAAACACTAAGGATCATAGATTTACACTTTAAAAAGAATTAGAGACTCTACAAAATAAAATTATACTAATACACATTATCAAGTAAGAAAATGTGTGAAGTTTTTAACTTTTAGAAGATGATAGTGAAGTTCAAAATCATTAAAGACTATTCAAATATAGTAATTCTCACTTAAAAAGAAAAGAAAAGAAAGGATTAAAAATGATTTTGAAAGAAAAAAGAAAAGCAAAATCAAAGAAAAAGAAAAGTTAAAAAAAATATGTAAGGAGAACCTTGAGGAGATGCCTAATTAAAAATTGGCTTCACTTGAATTATCTTAAAGGAAGAAGCTTATTTACATTTCTAAGCTTTTTCTCAGTTTTAAATGTATTAGTCAAATCTTTACTAGTAGAGTTCTCATATAATTTTATCTTATAATTTTCTTGAGGTTCATAAGTCTGAAAAATTATAATTATTTTTGAAATGAATAGAAAATAGAATTCCTTACTTAAGTACTAGATACTCTTATACCTTAGTTCTATCCTAAGTTATTAAAATTTTTTTCTAAAGTTTCGTTATCACACTCATGGGCCAAAAGTATAGTAATCTTTAATGAAACGCACAACCATAAGTTAAAGCATTTATTTTACAAAATAAATGAGTTACTTGAGGACGAGTAATGTTTAAGTTTGGGGGAATCGATCCGTCTTAAAATGTTCTATTTTTATATATGATTTTATTCTCATGTTTATGGACATTGCTCTTTAATGAAAGATATTTTGTGTGTTTTTTATTTCAGGCATAAAAGATGGAGCTTAAGAGCAAAATGAGCAAAAACAGAGCAAAACGGGGTCAAATATAGCAAAGGAGCAAAAAGTGACCTGGCGCCTAGGCCCCATGTAGTTAAAACGGGATTCTAAAATATTGGCGCCTAGGCGCCAGAAAAGGTTTTGATTTTTGTGCAATGAATTTGGACAAAATTTAAAGAAGTGCTTGAAATAACTCTTGGTGATATTAAGAGCTTTATTTAAAGGAAGCATTGATTGGTCGAAATGGGGCTTAAAGAAAGAGAGCAGTAGTAGGTGTGGGTGTGTGCGTGTGGCGTGAGAGTGTGTGAGAGAGTGTGTTGGTGAGAGTCTTTCTAGTGTGTGTTTTAGTGTGACTATTGGAGTAAAAATTCATCAAAGGAACTTTAAGAATTTGCTTGGGGAGAAGTTTCAGATAAGTATTGTTTGTGTTTTATTTTACTTGTGTAAATTTGGATTTTAATATAAATCATATTTTATTATGTTATCCTCATGAAGTCTGATTAGTTTTATTTCTCTTTCTCCTTGCAATAAAAAATAATCATGCGTAGAATTAAAATTGCTTAAGATTTCTCTTATTCCATACTTGTGATGATTCATTACTTCGTACTTAATTTACATCTTCAATATGGTCAATTAGAATGTTAAAATTTATTGTGAATCCATAATGACCGGGAGGCCTATGTGTTCCTCAACTAGTAAGAATAACATTAATCTAGTGGGTGAGAATGTAGCTCATTGTTTATTGTAAATAGATAGAGAGATAATTATTGATGAGCTTAAATTGGTGATTCTACATTTGGAGTTTGAAATTTAAGGCTAGGTTATTCCATAATAATGGTCGTAGTGGTAATCTAGAGCTGACAGACTAGAACCTACCCAGCATAACAAAGAATTTAGGAATTTAATTTTAGGTTGACCAATATTCTTTATGCACACGGAATAGGGTAAAGAATAAAATTGCTCTTATCTGACACAAAACTACATTTCATTTAGACATTTGATTTCTACACTGATTATGATCTCTTTGCAAGAGGAAAGACTTTTACATAATTTAAACTTTTCCACTCAAAACTAGTTTAGAAATAATGCATTTTTTAAGTTTCGAAATAGAATTAGTAGGAATTAGTAACTTCCTTTTATACATAAAATTGTTATCATATTTCCTAGATAATTGTCTGAAGTTAATGTAAGTCCATAAAAAGAGCTTCACATTCCCTCTGGGATCTATACTGGGGTTTAAAATATATATATATATATATTACTTGAAATGATAAGTGTACTTGGGTAGCACCCATAATGTGTAAATTATTAATTAATTTCTAAATTCTATAATATATCAATTATGCACACTAGTCGCTGAAGTAAATTGGGTCAAGTTTTTGTCATCTTTTTGAAAATTAAATTACTATGTAATTGTGGATCAGGTCAACCGGACTGGCCGGTTCGACCGTGAATCGATGGTATGTCTGGTTCAGACCACATTAAAAACCTTTTTTTAATTTGAACCTCCCAAAATCGGTCGAATCGACAGTTCAACCCATAAATCAAAGAATCTATTCAACCTTTTTAAAATATAAATATATATTTATATTTTTTCTTATAATTTCTCACGCATGTCTCTTTCCAATTCAAAAGCAAAACACAGGCTTTTGTCTTTTCTATCTTTTCTCGAACTTTTCATATATATATATGTGTGTGTGTGTGTGTGTGTGTGTGTGTGTGTGTGTGTTTGTTTTCTGTCATAGAGCAAAGATTTTAGGTTTCTTCTTGACGATATTGCACTTTTCATATAAATACATAGAGAGAGAGAGAGTTTTATAGAGATATTATTAATTTTTTTAAAATACTAATTTTTTTTTTGGAATAGATTTAATTGTTGAAAGAGCATTTTTTTATGAATAAGACCATTTAAGAACATTTTGTTTATTTATTTGTATTTATATTATTATTTTTTATTATATTATTTAAATAACATTTAATTAATTTCTTAAATTTATTAATTATTACATCATCCATACAACCCAACAAATCAATGAACATAAACCTTACCTTACTCTTTCTGGTTCGATCTCTGATCCGATTTTCAAAATCATAAATCCATGCAAAATAAATATATTTCACTTATTAAAAAATAGTCATACTAACTATTTTGAAGTGATACTAAAAATTTGAATGTTATGTAGGCAATATGAAAATATAGGCCTTAGATATGTAAATCAATAAAAATCAAATGGCCTATATAAAAATACCTCAATAAAAAAAATGCAAGCAAATTTTATTTTGTTTAAGCTCAACCCATTTCAAATGAAGATGATAGAGCCATTAAATAATGTTCTATCCAATTACAATTATCATAGGAGAACATTCTCCCCCTAATGTAAGCAATATCAAACTTAAGAAATGCTTAAAAAAAAAAGACCTTGAGAGACACTCTTTATATCCTCTTAATACATTTTCAATATCTTTATGATACAAATCATCATTAAAAATAAGAGCATCAGCCGATCATCTTCTCTATATATGTTATTGTATAAGCCAATCTACTAGAAATGCGTTGGATTCTGTTGTTCTCTTCGAGTTCTACATATTATTCACTTCAAAGATATCAAGCAGTGCCAGAGCCTGAAAAAGAAAAAAATAATTAAAAAATATAAATCTTAATGAACATATGTAATATCTAAAATTAATTTTCATATTTATAATATTCTATTTTTTTCATGTCACATAAAACATATGATTTCTATTAACTTCTAAAAAGTGAAATGCACACTATACTGTCAAAAAAACTATTATGTGTGAACAACTTGTACATGACAGACTAACATAAACAACTTTTTTTTAACTCAATTTATTAACTAGAAGAACACAAACAAACTTTTATTCAATTGCACTCAATTTATTTGGCTCAAATAAATTAAATAATTAAATGATAAACTTTTTTTATTGATTTTTTAGGCTACATTTTAAAAAATAATAAAATTTATTTTTATTTTAATCTTCTGAGTGAAATTCGAGTCAAACACTAGCTAAAATGAACAAACGAATTTGAGTCGAGCTGAACATGAATATGATATTCACGAGTCATTTCGAACACAAGACTATTTTGAAACAAAAAAATTCAAGCTGGCCGAACACAAAAAAGCTCTGAGATTACAACCCTGTAATCTCAAGCACAAGCGAAGTGCTATAACTAAAAAAATCTAATTTAGGTAGGTGTTAGAGATGTATTGAAGTTCACTAAAGGTTATAAAATGTTGAATTTGAATGCCTGTCATTTTGCCATTGGTAAACATTTTAATAAATAAGAAAAAAACAAAAATGCTCCATCAATCTTTCCAGTAATTTATTTATTTGATTTTTGTATGGCAGAGTCATATACATACCTCAGGGATGCTAAGCTCCAGCCGAAACTTGGGGCCATCATAATGGTGAAGAAATGGGCGGAATGAATCCTCCTCCAACGGCACACATAGTTTCCTTGTCACCACTCTCACCTAAAGAAAGAGACAATAAACCAAAAATCAAAACTTTATTAAAGTGCTCAAGGAAATATATGGAAGAAAGTCTAAATCATTATAATTATATATCAAAATATGTTTTACCAACCAGCACATGATGGAAGTGATTGAATTTGTTTAATAGGAAGACAAATTATAAAAAGTTTTGGTGTTAGTATGTAAATATAAAAGAACTGTGTGGCATGTGTGGCACTAAACCTATGCCAATTAATGAATAATTGTAATGATGTTATATGTTCTCTGCATCTTTCCACTAAAAATCAATTTTTTTTACAGTAATTATGACCAAACACAAAATGGAGTATTGATGTAACAATAAAAAAGTTCTCTAAGAGAATTTCAACGGAACAAAAATGGCATCTGTAAGGCCGTAAAGCAAAATGAATGAAAATATAGAAACAAAAGTGTGTAGTCCTTTGACAATACAGAGTTATTCCAGAAAAAATTCAAAATACCTGAGCTGGAAAACGTGATTCTCCAGTTTTCTTCTTGTCCTCCCAAGCTAATGGATCTATATTTGTTCCACCAAAACTGGCAGCCTGCGAACAGATTCAAACAACTAGCTTAAGAGGAGCCAGTAAACTTCAGCAGAAAACTAAAATTAAATATAATTCAATCGAAATTCAATCAAATACCTCAAAAACCCCATAGAGCTGATGCGTGGAGTAATTGTAGAGGAAGAGAGGTAAGCCAGGTGTTATTGCCCTAACCGAATCCCTGTACCTTGATGGCAAACCTGATCAATAAAACGCAAAGTTACTTTCAATCTCATTCTGTAACAAGAAAATCATATACGATCAATAGATTTGTGCAGTTTGAAATCAAAATCTAGAATACAAATAGGGAAAAATCAATGTTTCGACATAAAATTTTACAGAAACTATGAAGAAAATGGGAAGCTCCTGCTGAAAACCCCGTTCAAAAACCCAAGAATGGGGCGTTAAACTCACTAGATTGATAAGGGAAGAAAGGGAAAACATACCAAAGAGCTGTCTCTCCAGATTCTCCTCCATGGTATCATTGTTGCAGACAAAGATGTAACCTCCAATTGCCTCGCTCCTTGGTAGCGCCTCGGATGCCGGCAATGTCTTGAATCGCTTATCTAACGCTCCTCCATTACCATTGCTATTGCTATTGCTATCCCTACTATTATTACTGTTCTTAAAGACTCCATTATTACCGTTCCCATTCTTTTTCTTCCCACCAAAACCATTGCTGCTGCTGTTCTTCTTACCCTGCGCGGGCTTCCCAAACGACTTATCCAAGTAAAAATTCTTCATCACTCCATTTCCGTTGTTGAATCGGAAGCTCTTGTTCGAGAAACCGCGATCCTTGATCCCGTCAACGGAGCTGTATTCTTCGTCGTTGTTTTTGATCCGATTAAGGCTGGGGCTCGCGAACGCGAGCTTTCGGGCTCCGAGTCCGCCGGGGGTGAACTCCGACGCGGCAGCGGAGAGGAAGTTCCGTCGATCATCGAGGGCCTTTCCGGTGTCGGGGAGGAAGTGATCGCTCCAGATACTGTCGCCGATGGAAAGGCTGGAAAACGATGCGGTCTCGAGCCGAAGCCGTTCGCTGAAATGCCTGAAAGAAGACTGCTCCTCCTGAGAATTGAACTCCATTCCTTCCGTTCGATCTGATGCTGGATGAAGAAGGTGGGTGAGAGGGAGAGCTTTATAGAACGGGTTGGAGTTGCAGAATTTCGAGGAAGGAGAAGGAGAGAGAGAGAGAGAGAGAGTGGACGCGGTTTCATTCAAGAGCGCGCGCAGGCCATACTTTCTGACGAAGTAAAGGGGTTAAGGACTTACCAGCAGCCGAATTAGGAAGATAACCGGTGAGTGGGGCCCATCGCCTTCCAGAAGGTTGGTGGGTTATTGGTTAACGGAAGAGTCTAATTATTAAATTAAAAAAAAATTTAATTTTTAATATTAAAAATAAAATAAAAGAAAGCCCAAAACTGACAACTCACAGTTTGTTGTGATGATACGTGGGAGCACGTGACTGCCTCAGTGCCAACACGTGACAGTACTGAGAACTGCCACGTTGCGGCAGTTAGAGGTGGTAGAGTTCGAAGATTTTCTAATTCTATTTTTTTTTAATATTAAATTTATAAAAAAGTTTTATTCTTTAACTAGAATTTTTTATTTTAGGTTTTTTTTTTAAATGATGTTTAATTAAAAATAGTGTCATTAATTTTGTTTTGATTAAATAATTACATGTAATATTGTGTTGATAAAATTTATGATTCTAATTTTTATAAATTCATGATAAATGTATATGGAGATTCTCGCCATAATATTTTACTTGTATAATCTTGTCGTCTGTTGCTCTCTAGGCAGGTTGACTAAGCTGAATATGATTAGTCCTGATCAGTTGAGATTCGCTCGGCTAGATAGGATTAGCTCGATCGGTTGAGTTTGGTCGTTTGAGTCGGTTGACTGATATGGCACGTCTATTGATCATTTATCGTTAATGAGGAGTCAGTGGATGTCTCTGGGGTGGTCAGAGAAGCTAACGAACCAGCTCTTTCATGGATTGACTCGTTCTAATGTCTTATGATTGCATTTCGTCCATCTCATGATTCGATCTGCTTTGACCTTACTGTCTTTGGGTTGGTTTATGAGTGTAAACGAGACAAATGTTTGTTCGTGTTCGGTTCGTTCAATTTTTTTTTGTTTTGTGTTCGGAATAGCTTAATAAATGTCTCTTTATGTTCAACTCAATTCAAACATATTTTTTTTTGAACTAAACTTGTGTTCATTCGAATTAAGCTCGTGTTCGGCTCTAAATAATAATTTATTAAAATTAAATGAATCAAATAATATAAATAAATAAATAAATTTTCTTTTAATTTTATTTTAAAGCTCTCTTAAGAGAGAACAAAATTAAAATAAATTTACACATGATGTGTTGCTAGCAACAGGTTGAGAAGGTAGAAGTTGTTAAGGAAGGTGGAGCCCGGTCCACTGCTCTGTTTGAGCGGATCTTATGTTTATATAATGTATTTAAATATATTTCAATACATTCTATTTTTAATTTCACAAATTTCCCAAAATTGATCTCCCACCTGCTTCTGGAATTCGCAATTAATGCTTCCAATAAAGGAGCTTACCTTTCTTGAGCTAAAGACTGATTAAAGCAAGGGATATTCACATTAATGGGCTTGCCTTTAATGGGCCAAAAAGGATTCTCTACTTGATCTTTCTTGTTCTTGTTATTCTTCTCGTCGGTGGCTCTCGGGTAGAGAGTGGAGAGAGGAGAGAGTAGAAAGAGAGAGGAGTGAGAATCTTTCTTATATTTGTCGAGGTGATCGACGGGAGTAATTCCTCAGGCTAATAAAATCATCTACATCTTCATGGATGTATGCAATTTGTTTAACCACGTAAATCTGTGTGTTTCATTGTTTTCTGTATTGTGATTTTTTCTCGATTTGATTTTTCGTTTATTGTCGTCGTTTCTCACAACAACTGGTATTAGAACTTTGGTTTGGATCTAAGGAATAACAATTGACGGAGACGAAGTGATAGCATTGGGGATCGAGAAGTTCAGTGACACATATTTTGCTTACTGGAGGAAGCAGATAGAGGACAACCTCTATGGGAATAAACTTCATCTTTTATTATTGGGAAAGAAGCAGAAAAAGATGGACGAGGCATAATGGAATCTATTGGATCGACAGGTTATGAGGGTTATTCTATTAACTCTGTCGAGATCGGTTGCCCAAAACGCATCAAGGAGAAGAATATTGCAGATCTCATGACGGCTTTATCAGGTATGTATGAAAATCATCGGCGAATAACAAATTGCATTTGATGAAAAAGTTACTCAACTTGAAGAAGGTGCCTCGACACTAAAAAGTTTAGAGTTGTTAAATTGTCAGGTGTTAAGATGGATATCCTTATATATATATATATATATATATATATATATATATATATATATATATATATATAATTTTAAAAAAATAGTATTTTAAATGTTTGAAAATACAAGACTGAACCAATCTCATATCCTCAGTAGTTTAAATAAACGAGCATAATACCTCCAGTAGTGCACCTATCCCGAGGGATAGATACATTACTTACTGGTGAATGCACGATTAAATAAACTAAAGATTGTATGACATATATTTAAGTCTGCGAAACCATTTTTATGTTGACTAACAAATTCATTTATTTAATACGAAGAATTAACTATGGTTTATATTAAAGTGGATTCGGAAAAACTTCTTATAAGGGCAAACCCCTATAGTTAATTACATCATAGATAACTGAAGTCACCTAAGAAAACTCTCGATAAAAATCAGGGGATATTATCTTCAAAGAGGTCAAATGATATGACTTTTCAACGAGATCAGACAAATATGTGTGAAAGGGTAATGACACAAATTTTAGAACATTTTATTTGGAATCCAAAGGAGAAAGAACTAGGAGATGTCATAGATCCGGAGGAGAACCTCAGTGACTTCCCAAGATATCCTATGGTTTGGCTTCAATTTTGGAGATTAGAATTATTGAATGTTTCATCCTAACAATTTTGTTAATTAGGGCTTATATCCGTGTGAAAAGATCACGCAAATAGCTTGGAAGATGTGAGGACTTAGGTCGAGACAGACGACAACCTCATAATCCTAAAACAGGTTAGGGCTTAAATTGTATGACATAACTATCCAAAAGCCTAAAGATAAATTGAGGATTTATGTTTGCATATGCAAATAACCTCAAAATCCTATGGATTTTTATTTAATTTTAAGGAAGATATTTTGTTGTAGATCCTCTTGTTGTTGAAGATAGTAGTGTTGCCCATAATGCTAGCTTCAAGCTTCTCGTCGTGACGAGTTTAAGTTTTCTAATATGTCAAGTTATGATGTCAAATCAAATGTCCATATGGTTATAATTCTTTAAATATTATGGGGCACATTAAAGTTGACTAGAGCGACACCGATTAGGATCCTACGGTTTCCTCATTATGATATAATTATTTTCTATCGAATTCACTTAGTCCAAATGAATTTACTAAACTCAACTTAATGAATTATGTAATTTCATTTAGACCGTGGGAAATCTCGTTAGCAACCATAGGTTACCTCCTCCGAGAGATTCACAATCATCTGATAGACACGTCTTGCAAGTGTTGATTTGTGATGTTTATGATTAAATTTTGAGTTGTTTTATATTTTAAATATTGTG
>NEWO01000740.1:234434-244710 GCA_003013225.1 Phalaenopsis aphrodite
CAAAATTACCCTTTTGCCCCTAAGGCCTTAATACCTCATAATTCATTAAATTAGCTCAAATGACTTGAAAATTTTATATTACCTCACTCCTGGGTTAATTAAAACATCAGATGAGAAAATGTCATTTTTCTAAATTTATTTAATTCTTATAATTATTTATAATGCAAAAATAGGGATTTTCAATGAAATTTTAATAACTCGCTCAAAATAAAACTTTTATCCTTAAGAAAATTATTTGAGGTTTACCTAGGTTAGAGAACCACTTGGACCTAAGTTAAGGAGTGTTTGACTTCTCATAAGAGAATAAAAGCACACTTAGTGTATCCTGGAGACAATATGAGTTTAAATGCAAAATAAGCATAAAAAACATAACATAAAATTCACCCTAAAAATCACTATAACTTAAATTTCAACCTAAAAAAACAACCCATTTTGAGAAGGAATTTCAGGGAGGCAACTCATGGCTGCAAACGAAACACATTTCGGCCACTCGTGATAATCAAACAACAAACCCAATGAACCCGGGACGATGAAATCATGGGATCTCGACCAGGTCATTCAAAAAAATTAAAAAATTAATAAAATTCACAAAAATTTAAATGGCTAAGA
The DNA here is from genome assembly GCA_003013225.1 of Phalaenopsis aphrodite. NCBI lineage: Eukaryota > Viridiplantae > Streptophyta > Magnoliopsida > Asparagales > Orchidaceae > Phalaenopsis > Phalaenopsis aphrodite. Next base: position 235,044 of record NEWO01000740.1, read on the forward strand.
AGTTTTAAACAGCCTAAAATTTTCAATCCCATAAAATCAGAAAAAGACATTAAAACTTAAATGAAACATTAATGAACAAAAATCACCAAACACAATTTTAACACCCTGTCACCTTGATCTATGAAGGTCACTTGGACGTCGCAATCCTTGGTTCTTGATTGTAATATTCCAAATAGAATTGGCTTGACCGCATCTCTGGACTAAGTAGATCAAGGAAATCGATAACCCCAAAAAGACTAAAAGACATGAGCATCTTTATCAGGTTGTCCTAATAAAGAAAATGATAAATAATTCAAACAAACACATTTACCTCTCTTATATAAAGCGTACTAACTATTTTTTTAAGGACTGCTCGGAACAACCTACAAAAGACCACCTTAGATTTACTTTACATGTTATTATGGTGTGTTAACTTTGTTTTGCAAGGCTGACATAAAAATGTTGTAGTAACATAGGTGTTTTTCTTTTGAGTATTCTTTTCTTTTGTAGAGTTAGGAGGTGTTATGGTCAATTAACTATAAACATCTGAACTGTCTAAAAGAAGATGAAACATGAAACAAATGATAAATCTCAATTAAGTTATCAACTGTAGTTCAAATGATATCAGTTGATGAGTTTGACATAAGTAAGGTTTGGCACCGACGGATACCAGTTTGTTTGTACTCATTCGATAGGTCTGCCCAAATTATTGGCCGACAACTGCATTCTGCCTTTTGCCTGAATTAACGGTAGACTCACTTAAGTACTAAAAACTTTAGCCCCAACCTAAATAACTTCAACTTAACTTTTTCAAAATGAATTTTCCAATTGAAACTGCACAAAAGTCACAACATTTACAACCATAGAAACATCATGCATCAAAACAACCTTGATTGACATAAAAAATAAAATCAAGTAGAAACTCCTTTTCAATTTAGGAATGTAAATGATAGTTGTTGGCATCAATTTTTGATGTGATGAATGTTGGGTGTTCACCTGCATGATCTGGGATAGCCTATGGTCGGTCCATAGCCATCCAATAGTTAGAAACCCACTTGAGACCTTGCGGTGCGTGTTGAGGGGCATGTTTTCGGGGTCAATTTCCTAGGCTTTGGCTTTCACTTATGCGAAGGCTGGTCGACATTTGGCACGTCGAACGAGTCCGATCGGGGTGAAAAATATTATGTGGAGCGTCACGCGTGATGTTGGCTTGAATTAGCCCGATCGTCGGCGAGGTTGTCCAGATGACCCCGGATGACAAAACAGACCGCGCGATCACGTCTAGAACATCGATTTTACTCAGAAAGGATGTTAAATTAGTTACAACTTTGTGGGCGAGTCTAAAATACACGAATTATTGTTTTTTAGCCCGATTGTTGGAAATGTGATCCGAGCAGCCTCAAACGACCCCGAATTGCAAGATAGACCGCGTTAGCGTGCCCGAATTGTCGTTCCCACGTAAGCCGGACGTTCGTTACATCACAATTTCGCAGAAGAATAATAATAATAATAATAATATATGAAAATTATTATTTTTGGCTCGATAGTAGAAAAAGGTGGTTCGGACGACCTCGAATGACAAAACTGGCCACACCTGTGTGTCTGGAACGTCAATTTCACCTAGGAAAGACGTTCATTTTGTTGCGATGAGGTGTTAGGCAAAAAGACGCGCGGAGAGCTTCAAACAATAATAATAATAATAATAATAATATTATTATTATTATTATTATTATAAAAATAAAATATATATATATTATTTTTTTATTTAACGCATGCAACACATGACACTCTCACTCTCCTCATTAACTCATCTCAGGTTATAATATATATATATATATATATATATATATATATATATATATATATATATATATATATTATCTATGTTATCCTCATTTTAAGTCACGCATGCACCACATAGACTTTCTCTCTCCCCTATCATCTTCATTAGAGAAATAAAATATAAAAAAAAGGATTAAAAAAAAGGGTCTTCTCTTTTTGACATATCTTTGAGGGGTCTCGGGGGGTGAAAAAAAAAAAAACTCCCGCAAAGCTCCCCTCCTCCCTCGCGCGAAGCCTCCAACCTCCTCTACGCGTCCGACGCCGAAGCTTCCTTCTCGCTGGCGCAGCTCGCCGCCGGCCCTGCTTCGCCGACTGCAGCCCCCTCTCCATCTCGTTTTGTGCAAAATAGTCGGCTCTGCCCCGTTGATAGCAGTTCGCCGTCGACTGCGGTCCCCCTCACCGCTGTCGCTGCTTCTTTTCTCGCCAGCGAGCCTCAGCTGACTTTCTCCGACATCTCCAACCAAGTTTCTTTGTCGAGAATGTCGACCTCCGCCGTTATTTCTTTTATTGTCTTCTCTGCGGGCAGGGCCAACCTTTGTCGGATTACTTTCACCTCGCCGATAGTCGCTTAGCCGGTGTTGTATTTCTGCCGGGGTAAAACAACTAAAAGAGCTTTAGCTTTTGTGTTCTCCCTTGCCTCCCTCGCTCCGGTTGTGTGCTACAGGTGTTCCACCACCGCACCTCGTCGTCTCGTTTTTCCGGCGACCAAACACCTCGTCGGTGCATCCTGATGTTGCTGGACAGCGGATCTCGTCGTCATTCGGAGGGGTGTAGGAGTCTTGGATCGCGTGCAAAAAGTTCCCGGACTTCATTGAGCTTCGTGCAAACTCCGCGACGGTATAACTCCCCTTTGGTTCGCTGCCACAACGGTACGCTCACCTCTGTTTGAGTCCCTGCCCCATGGTACACTCATTCCTTATATATTTTGATGTTCATTTGCATTTGCATGTTCATATAGATAGTGAGCTAGACTCGTTAGACGAGCGACTCCCGTGTTGGTCGCGATGCCTTAACGAGCATTGCTCGTCGGGTCGATCCCGATGAGCAATGCAAGTTAAGTCATCGGGATTGACATGAGTATGATTGTGCTAAGAATCCAATGGATCTAAATGGTGCCACCTCCTTTCATGACACCCTCTAGATCTATTAGATCCTTATGATGGGGTCGGTCAAACGACCCCATCAAAGTCATATCATACTCGTACTCTTCTCGTACTCAGATATTAAGTTGACGCACTTTTCATTAGATGGTGTGCTAGGCTGTTTTGGGTCCTAGGTAGTATTTTTCGACACCTCTGACTATTGTTTTATGATACATTGTTTTGTGCTAGCCATGTGTCACCTTCCTGGTTTTTCGGTGTGCTTGCATGCTTTCTTGTATGTGATAGTATGTTAGGGCAATCTTCTGCAGTGTCGTGCCTACTTATACACACTCACACAAGGCTATTATGGGGGAGCATGTAACAATTTCTAATCATTTGTTTGCAGGTGCTCTTTAGCTTCCCCAATTATAAGGCACGGCTTGTTATTTTGTGCATGGCGTGCCGGCTAACATTTGTTTTCTGCAGGTCGAGTCTTTATTTTTCAAATGTATTTGATAGAGTCCTAGGAGAGTCTATATCAGAAATAAAGTGCGGGCACGGGTCTCGAGGCGGATGACGCGTCAAACCATGTGACGAGGGTTAAGACGAGCAGCTCGTGTCCCGTACCTTAAATCCGAATTTTACATTATTGTATAGACTTAGGACCGGGCATGTATATGCGGAGTCCGACCGCCTTTACTGCTTTCACTGGATTATGTTGCCGGTCCAGCGACATTTGGTCTGTTTATATATATTCTTCTGGAGTATTTTCTTTCTCTTTCTCTTCTCGCGTGCATTTGCATGTTGGAGCGTTTTATATTGTTTCTTTCTGTGTATCTGAGATCTCACGATGCAACATAGGCTCATTAGGATTTAAATTCTTAATTTTTCTACTAAAAAAATCCTAAATAAAATATTTACGATAATTAAAATTTAAGATTAAAATATTCAGGATTTAAAAATTTGCAACATTTACTTTCTTGCATATATTAATAGGGCCTCCACAATGCTTAAAGACCGCTCTAGATAACTGCATTCATATTTGCATGTCCCGAGGAGGAGCCCTCGTGCTTCTTCAATCTGACTGGCCCAACATACCTTTTATAATGGTTGTCTAGTGTGCCTAGGATGTTAGAAGGCTCCCTGACCCAGACGGGGTATAAGTTCTTTTGTTGGGAGCGTTTCCAGCTTTGCAGTTGAACCTCCACTTTCTTTTCTTTTCTAAGGCATCTTCTCCACTTCGACAGGCATAAGTCCCACCTCTTGGAGTTCCAGTTGATAATCATAGGATAGAGTTTCGTTCCTTTGACCTTAGGACTACTGGAGTTCCCGTGGATGACGTAATTCACAGATTGCTGATCGGGGATCCCAGGTCGTGTTGGGTCGACTACCTTCACAACCAGGTAGACCTAGGGTCCTAGTAGCTTGGGATGACGGGTCTGTGGTCTCCCGACCCAGTTACCTCTACCTCTTAGGACCATTCTTACTTACCTTTTGACCACATCTGTTGAGCTTTGTCTCTTCTTTTGCCTTCGTTGGAATCATCTCAATGACTGACGAGCTGCCGCCCGTTTGGGATACGACGATTTGTCCTCTGCTCTTACAGTTCAAATGTGCTTTGACGTATCAGAACTTCCTGTTGGGATGACACGGTTATCTCGTAGGTTCTGTAGACTGACGAGTACGATATCCATATGGGGACCACGAGAGACTCACTTCTCATCCCGTGGTTTAGCAAAAGCTTTGAAGCATCAGGACATTCCCCCTACGGGATAATCTCCCTTGAAGACCTCATGCTGGTTGTCATTTTTTAGGTAAGCAAAACCCCTTTAGATCAAGAGTTTTCTTGGGCAACCCCCAAGATTTAATTAACTAAGTGGGATGCGTCCCCTTAGAGGCACTCATGGCCCCAGAACAGACACCTACACCTGACTCTCTGGTTTTAGATAGTTTACGTAGGTATCCTTTCGCAGATATCGGTTTAAGGTGCTTTCACTCGATCTTGTTTGGGCGGACACTCTTAACCTATCCTTGTAAGGTTTACCGCACGTAGGCTCTCCACGTTATGTGTTTTCTCTTGTTTGTCTCTTTGTCTTATGTTCCTTTTTATTCAGTTCCTCTCCTCTTCGAATCATTGATCTGATTTGGGAGGGAGATCTATTCGAATAGGGGAAATATATGACGATCGACAAGCTGACGACTCCTTCTAAAATAAAAGTGAGAAAAACGAACGAAAACAATAACATAACATGTAGACATATGCATGGCATGTTGCTTCTGTTCCTTGTGTTCAGGCCCTCACTCATTGCACGAAAAGGGGTGGTTTGACCTGTGAGAACCACAACCTTATAGAGTGAGTTCTACCTATGCATACTGATTGTCCTTTTGAATAAATTTTTTATGCATTCATCATCAAGGACTTGCATATCCCATTACACAGCTTTGTTTGATGCTCTCAACACCAATTGAATTTAAACATTTGAGTGTGGTAAGGCATAAGAGCATTTAAATTTAAAATTTTAAAATATCTTCACATTAGTCTTAACACATTACATATATTATACTCATTTATGTAGCTTGATTGATAAATAAGGCCTATAACTCCTGATAAATAACCTGACCTATCTTGCATCATCGAGAACGTCCATTCATGGTTTTGATTGTGATTAGGCGGTTTAGATGACAACACTTTCTGAGCAGTGTATAAGCCTATATAGGCTAAGGTTATGAAGCTTCACTTTTCTTGATGAACTTCACCCTAGGGAGGAGGTCGCATGTCTAGCTACAGCGTAACTCCTCACTTTTAGGCTCATGCATGATTGTATGCTGTAGCATAAGTCCTAGTAAAACAACGAGGTACAATAATAAAACCCTTTTGTGCGCAAGACAAGTTGAACCCCTTGAGGATGAAAATGTAACCTCAATCGAGAGTTTATTCGAGTGGCTACAGGTACTTAATATGTAATTAACTATAGAGGCTTAGTCTTATAGAAAGAAAAAGACACCCGAATAGACACAAAATTTGAATCTCTAGTTGTGTATTGCTTTCATAAGTTTCTCTTCGCACACACGCTTCCAAAGTGCTTCGATCTGACCTCCGATCGAACATAAGTTGCGGAAGTCATCTACGTGAGTTCATTTCATGAAAGCCTCCACACGCTATTTCTCATTTGTCTTTGTCATTATAAACCCTTGCCTTACGATTCCTCTTTCTTACAAATTATGTGATCCGAAAGAGGGGTTACTTGGAGAAAAGGATTATATGACGATAGACAAGTTGATGACTTCCCAACTGACAAAATAGAAATGACAAGAAGACGAGCAGGCCTGTCAAAAGGGCGTCGATAACCGGTCATGTTAAAGAATCATGGGGCCTTCTCCTCGGGACATACAAAATGATGCAGCTATCTATTCAAGTCTTAAGCGTGAAAGCCCTACTAGAATGACTTGATTGATATCCACATTATCCATCCCTTTTTAAAACTAGCTCGAAGGCCATGCCGAAAAGTAAAGTGTAGGTTTTAAAATCTCGAGATTTTTTAATCCAAAAATTTTGATTAATTTTAATCTTTTATTAAAGTTTTTTGGATAAACTATAATATTAGGGTCCATAAAGAGCCTTAATTAAATTTTCATGATCAATTTCAGACAAACAACAAATAGAAAGAAACACGAAAAAAAAACTGTCACAAAACAATAGTCAAGGCAAACTAAGCAAAATATAAGAGCAGGCTGGTGCACAGGATAGGCAACATCTTCAAGGAATGCAATAAAAGCGGTCAGACTCCACATATACATGCATGAACCAAATTCTATATATGAATTTTAATTCGAAATTAATGTATGGGACATGAGCTGCTGCTACTGGTCCCCATCATATGGTTTTCACACAAAACGCCTCAGAACTCATGCTCATATTTTATTTTCGATACAAATTCAATCTGATGACTATCAAATACATGACAAAAGAAAAATAAATGACTCGATATGTAGAAAATGTTAACATGGGTTAACATGGAACACATATGAGCCATGTATGATCAGAGGAGCTTATAACAACACTTGCAAGAAATGGTTAGCATATAAATCACAACATTTTGCTTCCCTTTATTAAATATGTGCGTGTATATTAGGCATGACTCCCTGCAAGAAGATAGACCTAATACGCTATTGCACGTGTACACACTCAGTAAACACACAAAAACACAAGTAAAGTGATGTCTGACTAACGCAACAAAACTAACAAATAACAACCATACATCAAAAAAACTACTTAGCACCATAATCCTAGACACACCATCTAAAATAAGTGTCCTAACCAACATCTAAGTTGTCGGGGGGTAAAGTCTCGTGGTATGTATGAGATTAATGGGGCGCCACACCGGCCCCATGTTAAAGATATAAGAGATATAACAAGTCACCCAAGATGAATTTTAAAATAGAGTTGACCTTACGTATGATCTAACTTAATAGTTGCAAAACTTTTAAAAAATAATAAATATCATAAGTAGAAAAATAAAAAATTTCAATTTTAAAATAGGGAATTAAATGCACACCCGCAACATGCAATGTGACACAAGTTAGATCAATTAGATATTTAGCATAGTCAAACTCATGTTGATCCCAATACAATAACTCGTATTTCTCACCGTAATTTACACGACAAATAATACTCGTTAATACATCGCGACTAGCACAAAATCACTCACTTAACTAATCTAACTATCAAAATATAAATACGGATGACATACAAAATCCGGGGACGTTTGATTAGAATTTAGAAATGTAAGCGTTAAAAATTTGGTGCGTACTGCGTAGACGTTGTGGCATGTACGTAAATTTGACTAATTTTTGATGCTGTCACGGGGCTTCAGTGGAAATAAACTGACCTTTATACCCTTAAACGGCCGACAGCTTTGACCCCGTCTCGTCAAGGTCATGCAGGTGACTGAACGGCAATCACGCGAGGGTATAAACGTAAACCCGTGTTCTTCCATTGTCAGGCAGTACGTCGTCCCGCGCTGGTTCCAAGAGTGGGGTTTTTGAAGGTGAACGATTCAAAGCATTCTTCTTACGATCCCCAAATGTGGATTTCTTACTTAATTGCATTTTCGCATCTAATGGCGACGAGCGAATTGAGGAGAGGGAAATGCGACCGGATCTGATCTTCCTCTCTCTATATCTCTCTCGCGCGCGCTTGTGGGAGTTTTAGTCCTACTTGTACACTTAACCCTAGCCGAGAAGACCGGGGCGCATTTTCTGTGCTTCGACTCTCTGAGCTCGCTTTGGTAGCTGAAGGCATCAGTGTAAGCAAGTGCTTGTTCATTTATCATAAGGAAGTAGGTATTTTTGAGGTTGCTAAGTTTCAGGCAAGATGGATGATGGATTTTTCTTCAGTTTGCTTCCAATTTTTTGCGGTTCAATGTGTGAGCACTTATGTTTGATGCTGTTTATGACTTCGGAAGCTGCTGCATTTAGGGTTTTCTTTGGTTTGCTGCGCTTTTCATTGGTTAACCGGCTTTATAGTTGCTTGGCTAAGTTTATCCGTCATCATCCTTTTTGATTGTCGTTTATTTTTTTTTGGCATTTTTTCCTTTTTCCCCCTAAAGTTCCATAGGAAATAAAAGGAAGAAGATTGTCTTGCAGTTTTTGTTGGGGTTGATTAAAAGGATCATGACTGATATTTAATGGGCTTTGGCGTTTAGAATCTGCAAGATTTAACTAAGCTTGGGGTTATATAGATGAATTTCTTCAAAGTGAAGCGATTCAGGCTGAACCAGAAGCTGAAAATAGAAGGCACTGATCCGGAAACTAATCAAATGCGCGCAGTTGAGTTCGAGATTGAAAGTATGGAGTCTGGCCAGAAGGTGGGTGCTGGAGATGGAGGTGTGGAGGAAGAGGATTATGATGATGAAGATGATGATATTGTTTCTAATGAGGTGAAAAGGATGAAGGAGATGAGGAAGAACAGTTTTATGGTCCTCATACCAGAGGAGTCCAACCTGGAAGAAGAGGAGACAAGCTCCAGCGAAAGAAGGGAATCAGAGGGGGAGGATGGCTATCTTTTGTCTGATTTTGACACATTGTACATTAGGTACTGCGAGAGAATGCTATTCTTTGATAAGTTGATTGTGCAGAACATGAAAGAAGCAGGTATATTATGGCAGGCATTGATTTTCAGTTAAATGTTAATGTAGATTTCTTCATTTCTTCTTAGAAAAAATTAATGGCACTGTTCTTACTTTGAAAGTTCAATAATGGAGTCTATTAATAAGCCATAAATAATGTTAGCATTGACTTCCTTTGATTTGTATTATTTGTAGAATGTTTTAATATGTATTTTAATGTTGGAAATTTATCTGTTCTTTAACATTCGAGAGATAATTAACATAGCAATTACAAGCAAGATTGTTTTGCAAAGAAGAAAATTTTATTCATTCAAATGGAGCCTTCATCTGTCTCTCATAACTCAAGCCACCAATGTCTTTAGCATGTTGAGACATTTGCTGGGATAAAGTATTTGTAATATGCTTTTTTTTGTACCAATGATATATAGATCATTAGATTTTCTTTTAATCTTATTATTATTTGTTGCTTGAGAAAATGCTATTGGATATATTAAGCTTCAGGTATGAACTATGATCCAATCCTAAACTTTTCTTTCCATTTATATAAGGGACATTTACATACATAGCACACAATTCTTATATATTTACATATTTCACACCTAAACTTTGATTACACAGATAGCATTCAAATTATTA
>NEWO01000740.1:245743-297213 GCA_003013225.1 Phalaenopsis aphrodite
TCCAAAATCTCGAAATTGCTTATGTTGCCCAGATTTGTTTGTCATGGGAGGTGCTTCATTGCCAGTATACTCAACTGACCCACCGGGTCTCGTCTCAGCCAGATAATCCAACACCGTATGGTCATTCCGCTCAGGAGTTTCAACAATTTCAGGTTCTTCTGCTGAGGTTTATCGAAAATGAACCCTTCGAGCGTGGTTTGAGGGTGGATATTTATTGCCGAACTCGATCTTCCTTGTCCAAATTGCTTCAGGTTCCTAAAATCGAAGGCATGTGCATTGATGTGCTATCCTNTTTGAGGGTGGATATTTATTGCCGAACTCGATCTTCCTTGTCCAAATTGCTTCAGGTTCCTAAAATCGAAGGCATGTGCATTGATGTGCTATCCTTTATTAAATTAATTTGGGAAATTTACATACATAGCACACAATTCTTATGTATTTACCTATCTAACACCAAAACATTCATATTTATACACATAACGCCTTGGTGGTTTAAACATATGCATAAAAATGTGTGTCTCACTTCTAAAAAGTGGTAATAATGCTATTTTTGATGTGATATTAAAAATTTGAGTGCTATGTGTGTATAATTGAAAGTTTAGGTGTGAGATATGTAAATACATAAGAATTGAGTGCTATGTATGTAAATGCCTCAACTAATTTTTTCTTAGCTTATGACATTGGTGAAATTACTTCTTTTATGGTTATCATCTTCTATTTAACTGTCTGGTTAGCTAAGTGTTGTGGCTTGTGAATACGCCTGGCAAGATTTGTTGTAGCTCTTGTGCTCAATTTTTACTACATTGTTTTATTGCAAATCCTTTTGTTTTTGGTTTTATATGGCATGCTATACAATTGCATCTACTTTGATTCGTACTTAATGGGGTGCATGTTATACCTCTCTTAATTGTTTGATCTTAATCTAATGATATTTAGGCTATAATATAAGAAAAACTAATTTAATCGATGTATATTGGTTTGTGATTATGTTATATTTCTTTTCTTTGGTTCTTTAGCATTCAAGATTTAATTAAGGGTTCAATAAAACTAAAGCAAAATAGATTGAATAAAAAACGAGGTGATATAGATATATGAGTTTAAATATCACATTGGGTTGACCTTGAGTTCGCTTGTAGGCTTGATTTGGATGCTTTTACCTCTCAGTGGAGTGCAAGAGAGGAGTGGGGCAAAGAGAGATGAATACAACCTGTGATCGTGGGCTCAATTTGTTCTTATTTGCTGGAAAAAAAATAATTTGTTTCTTATTTTTGAACATCCTGATTAACTTATAGTTGTTTTTTTAATCTTAAATTTTGAGTTTGATGATCGACTTTTGTGTCATTGATAAATTGTTTTCATGTCCTTTTCTTTCTTGGAAAAGCTTATTTTTTGCTGAACAAGGAATTTGCCTCTTTGCTTGTTTTACATTTTGGTTGATGGTGCTTATTTTGGTTGTGTTTCTTTTGGAAATGTTTGTTATTAGCAGCTGATACCGAATAAAGGATGCCCAAACCACAAAAGCAATTTTTGTTCATAGGAAAATAGGGTTACAAGACACAAACTGAAAATAACATCACCCAAACACAAAATGATGAAACAAACACCTCGAAAGTGCGACCCAAGGGCAGTAGGGGTTGGCTAGGTGGATCGGGATGGCTAGAGGAGGTGGCGGCAACAAAGATGGAGTGTTGGGCGACAGATTTGGTTGCACAACAGTGGGCTGCGGTGCCGGACAACCGGTTTGGAGGGGGCTGGACAACAGATTTGGAGGTTGCAAAGTGGGTTGGAGGCGGTTGGAAAGGGTTGAGGTGGCCGACGGCTAAGGGGGAAGGGAGGGGGAGGGGCAGGGGAGGGAATGTTTAGGGAAGATAAAAGAGAAGTTACAATCACCATCTCAGAGTAGGATAAAATCAAAGCACCACCACCTCCCCAGATACAACCCACAAAGAGAAAAAAAACTCTACACAGGAATCTGAAAGTAATACACAACAAGAACTCCCTCTAAATCTCTGAAACTGTAATATATATACTCCTATTGGAGGAGAAAAGGGAAGTAGAAGAAAATGAAACTCCTACATAAAAGTAAAGAGTTGTGAGGCAAGAAAGTAATGAGATAGCCATCAAAATCTTCCCATACGAAGGAGGAACAGAAAAGAATGGAGGCGGGGGGCGCTGGAGGCTGTTTACCCCGTCAAAAGCATCGTCTGGGCTGCTCGCTCCGGGATTCACTTGGACCGGTTGGATCGCTAGCAGGTCGCTTTCCCGTTTTTGTCACAGGCCTTTTTAGTTTTTTTTTTTAATTTTTTTTCGGGTTGCTTTGTTTTGTCATCATTCTCCAAACATCCTTCTTCTCCTTCTAGTAGTGATACGCTGATACTTTCTCCTATCATACTCCTTTTACCGTTGGAAGGAGTTGTAGCACATGGTGATATTGCAGTCTTCCCCAAAGGAGATATGTGAATCCTTTGTGTGCATTAGCCAATTTTCTTTTTGGAAGACTTGCGTATGTACCACTCAATTCCTATGTACTTACACATCAAACACCTAAACTTCAGTTTTTACATATATGCCACCTTCCCTATGCACGAAAAGTTGTATTTCACTTTTTAGAAGTTAAAATACTGGTATTTTTGATGTTATGTGAAATATTTAGGTGATAATGCTATAAATGTAAAATTAAAGTAGGAATTGGGTGTTATGTAAATGCTTCTTTCTTTTTTTATTAGGTCTCTAGATTCTTTGGTGTTGCTGCAATGAACATGCATATTACATGTTTTTATACATCCTTTTTAACTTAATGTTGCCTTTAATAATAGACAACATTTATGTCTCATTGATTTATGGTTCATAAGATTATGCAAAACATTTAGTGAAACGACTTCATATATCACCTCTTCTATAAATTGCCTAATTTGTGACAAATTATTCATTTAGTTTTGGTCATATTATTTAATTTCTTTTCTTGAACAATTTGGAAAGAAGGCTTTAGATTTTAATTGGTTGATAAATCTGGTTGTTTGAACAAGTTTTCAGAAATTAAGTTTTTACATTTCTTAAGATTCAATCATATATATGATCAATGATTTTATGCAGATGGTAATCTTTATTCTCCTTTTCATCTATTTGGGGAAGCGTTAATCCTGTGTTGCTGTGATTAAATTGGTTGTTCTTCTTGCCTCGATGATATTCCTAACCAGGATGAGCTAACTTTAGGCATATGTTTTTATGGAGTCGTGACATATTTCGTTAAATTTGATCTCTTCTCCGAAGGAATCTTTGAGACAATGGTTTGCTCATGGAATTTTATGGAAGTTTTGCATGATTTGTCGATATTGTAGTCTTAATCAATGCCATTTGATCCACTTATTATCTTCATGGACAATTGGAAAATTTTGTTTTAAGTAATCTTCTGGAAATTTCAATGTCAATCTCGACATGTCACAGTTTTCTGTGCAATTAGTGCACCCATTAACAAGGGGCATGTGGCTATAATTCATGACCTACAGAGTTTTTAATTATCTAATCTCGAGATAGTTCAAGATCAGCTAAAAGTCATTTTAGTGAAATTCAGTTATAGTTTGGCTTATTTCATGTTTTGCATTACTTATCAATAGGAGTTTGATTCAAGTAAAAAATAAATTCAATCTCAATCAATTTTCAAACTTGAAAGAAAAAGTTTGAGTCCAATATACATACTTTCACTCATACATGTATATAGAATCATATATAAATGCAACAAATCATATATAAGTGGACTCATGCTTTTGCGCTATGTTCCTCAGAGGTCTATTTATGTCTTTAAGCACAAGATCAGGTCTCTTAATTGTGTTGATGGTCCCCTTAACCATTGAGCTTGCCTTCTTGTCACCGTTCAGACTTATATTACTGGTCTTAAAATTCTCAAAGATCTATACTCCTCTGATGTTGATTTTGTTGAATCATTTCGCATTTTCTTGAAGAAAAATCACATGGAGATACCATTCATAAAGGCTTTTTGTGTAAGGGCAACCAATTATGTAGCCTTAACACTTCCCTTCTTGAACAATTAATTAAATATTTGCATGTGGGAGGTCTAGCTGCTCATGTAGGTTTTAACCAAAGGCTTAAGTTGTGGCATGATGTTGGCCTGTTTGTAGAATGATGCTCTGTGTGCCAAGCTTGCAAGGGAACATCTCCATTCCATCTAGGGGTGTAAATGAGAAGAGTCAAGCTTAAGCAACCCCCAACTGAACCTGAACCAACCTTGGCCTGAAGCCGAACCAACCAAGAACTGAACCTGAACCTAAAAAAATTAAGAAAGTCCAACCTGAAGTCAATAAAAAAAAAAAAAAACTTAATTAATCAAATTAAGGGCAAAAAAAAAAGAAAAAAAAGAAAAAAAAATAAGAAAAAAAATAAGGGAAAAAAACTGAAAAAAAAAATTTTTAAAGAATTTTTAATGAATTAAAGATAAAAACTTGAATTTTAACAAAATTTGAGTATTTTTTATATTAATATTTTTTTAAACGAGTCGGCTCACGAGCTAACGAGTTGAGTCGGGGTTGGCTTCAGCTTGGCTTGTTGGCTTATCAAGATCACCTTATGAGCCAGTTATCGAGCTGAGGTTGAGTCTACTTGGTTTAGTTACACCCCTAATCTCGTCTGGGTGGATTTGAGTTTTTATTTTGTTTCAGGTGTGCCTGTAACTAATTGTGACTTTGGCTTTTCATGGTGGTTGTCAATTGTTTTTCCAAGATGTCACATTTGATTGCTGGTAAAAAATCTTTGAAATAATGAATGTAGCCCATTTAGCTTTTAGAGAATTTATTATCCTTAACAAGCTTTCTTATTGTATTTTGTCTGATCGAGCTGCCAAATTTGTCAATTGTCTTTAGTGTGAGTTGTGAAAGCGTTTTCAAATTGATCTCTGTTTTCAGCAACATATCATTACATATGTACGGACAGACCCACTCTTGGAAACATGATTTAATGCCTGGCCTCCGATCACTAAAATACTGGAACAAAGTTTTCAGAAAGCTTGAGTTTGAATACAACTAAATGTTCAACGCTTCAAAAGAGAGTGCCCATTCAATATTTTTATATTAAATTTCTTAGGGAAATTTACATACATTCCACCGAATTCCTTTGTATTTACATATCTAACTCCTAAACTGTACTTGATACCACCCAACTTTTTCTTATTAAGAAAAAATACTACTATTTTTATTTTTAAAAAGGGAAATACACCTTTTCATGCACGTGTATGGTGGCATATATGTAAAAATTATAGTATTGGCATTAGATATGTAAATGCATAAGAATTAAGTGGTATGTATGTAAATCTTCCAATTTCTTAACCAGATTGAACTTGTGGAAAAAATGACTCTACTTTACGACAATGCTGTGATGTTAAAAAGAACACGAAATTTTCACCATGCAAAATAAGTAGTGGTACAACCTTTAATGCAGAGTTTCAGCATTAGGATCTATTTATGATGCTCCAATATAAAGAATGGTTTCCAGCAAGTATGGGTCTACTCCAAGCTCAAATAACAAAAGATAGGTTTGTTTGCCATAGAGAAGTGCTTCAATGACCATGCCTTGTGATTTCTCTTCCGCCATACTTGGGCATTTACTCAACATTTAATGCATTGAACATTTATGCTTACCACCCACCTGACTTGACGATAGCCTGCAAGTTCTTGAACTTCAATGGAATTCTTGCAGAGTGAGAGAAAACTTCTTTGGCTTTTATCTTTATACTTTATTTCCATCTTATTATTTCCAGTCTATTACTATTCTTTGTTCTCTCTTAAACTCATAGCTACTTCTTGAGATTGTTTTGATCTTTCTTTTCTTAACTGTTTTGAGTACAAAAGGAGTGGTGGTGATACTTTTTGAAAGCAGATTTTTTTGTTAAAACATATGGTTGTTGAGTGGGTTTTGCAATGGTGTGCTTGCTCCTTTGTTTTTCTCTTTTTTGTTTTGTTTTGTTCAACGCTAGTTTCCTTTATGCCATGCGCATTTTATGGTCATTTTTTCTCCAATGAAAACCACTTTCATGCACTATTTAGTATCTATATATCGTCATTGAAGTGATATATTGGGCTTCTTCTGAGTCTGGCTGCGAAATAATGAAGGGGTATTTACATACATAACACACAATTCTTATGCGTTTACCAATCTCACAACTAAACTTTCATTTTTACGCATTGTACTCGAATCCTTAGTATCACATCAAAAATAGCATTAGTACCATTTTAAAGTGAAATATACCTTTTCATGTATAGGTTTGAAGTGCCAAAGTCCTTTATATGTAAATGTGAAAGTGTAGGTGTGAGATATGTAAATGCATAAGAATTGTGTGCTACTTATGTAAATTTTCCAATAATTAAACTGATTTTTCGTCTGCATAAATAGGAGATTTTTTTATATTCTTTAGCATCCTTTGTTACGATGGATCATGCAGGTTCTGTTCACAAAGCAAAGGACAATGAAGATCTAGACCCACCTGTTCTTGCCCCTGAGCTCTT
Organism: Phalaenopsis aphrodite; assembly: GCA_003013225.1. Taxonomy (NCBI): domain Eukaryota; kingdom Viridiplantae; phylum Streptophyta; class Magnoliopsida; order Asparagales; family Orchidaceae; genus Phalaenopsis; species Phalaenopsis aphrodite. Next base: position 252,256 of record NEWO01000740.1, read on the forward strand.
GAGTATAGTGGAAAGTTCAATTTTCACCTTTCATGATTTTCTGAAGAGGGATAAGAAAAAGTTTACTACAGCTTTGAGTTTTGTCAAAGGTCACAACCATGATGCAAGCTCCCTTCAGCAGGTGCATGCATCTCTCGACAAGGTATTCTCAAGACTTTTTTATACATGGTGTTTCCAAAGACCTGCCATTTAAGTCTTGATATGTTAGATGTTTTACACGGATTCTTCATATTTTTGATTAAAGCACTCAGGTCCTTTAACCTTTCTACAATTGTCCACAATGGTATATTTGATCCTAAAATTAATGGAGAAATATTGTTTTTTTAATTCTTATTGATCTCGGATTAAGGAGTAGGGATTATACAGAAAGTCTTAATGCAATTTTGAAACTATAAAATCAATACATGGACTTTTGGTTTTGGAACCTTATATTAGCTACAATTTGATACAAGCTACATAACTTAGATTTGGAGAACGAAAGTGATAACAGAGTTAACTTAAACCACAATAGGACAAACAAATATTATTACTGAAAGAAAATAGTCAATTACAATCAAACACAATTGAAGCGGAAATTACAACAAACACGACACGAACTCACAATAGGGCTCAATCTCGGGGTGGTGGAGGTTGGCTAGGTGGTCGGGGAGTGGTCAAAGGTGGCTGAAATGGGTTTTTTGGCTCGTTGGGACAACAAAAGGTGGGGTTGGAATTGTGTTGGAAGCAAAGTGGATGGCTGGGACAGTTAGGTGCAACAAAGGAGAATGGATGTGGACTGCGGGACAACAAGGATAGTATTGACTGGTGTGGGGGTAGCAAGCTGGTACTGTAGGGACAATAGGGTAGGCTGCAAGCTTGGCAGCAACAAGTCGGAGTGATGGTTGTATTGCAGGAAAACAATATATTTGCTGTTTTCCGGATGGTAGCAGCGAGGGTCGACGACTGAGAGTGATTCGGGAAGGTTGGGGAAGGATGGAGATAGTTGTGTGGGTGGCAATGAGGGTGGTAAGAGTGGCTATAATACTGGAATTGCATAAAACAACCAAAAGAGGTTATTTCTGGCAGTTGTAGCAGGCAAGCAGTGGCCAAGAACAATGTCAGAGGTTGCGCAGGGGATGGGAAGATTATCACAATCTCATGATAGAGATACAACCAGAGCACCACCCAATCCCTCAAATACAACCCTCAAAGGGAAGAAGAGACGTCGGCTGTCACGATACAAAACACAAAAAAAAATGAACTCTAGACTCAAACGAAAATATTTATATAATAAGAGGATAACTTGAAGTGGCCAATGCAAACTGACCAACTCCTCTGAAGGGAAAGAACCTATATCGGTTCGGTCTAAGACAGAGCATCTTTTCACTGCTTACGCGGGACTTCTTGCTTTCGGGATGTGATTGCACTTCACATTTGCGATATTGCAGGAGATGCTCCCACGCCAGTCTCTCGGGTTTTTGGGAGCTTCAACCTCATTTGTTGAAGCTTCCGGCTTCTCATAGTATAATGTTAGGTCAGCCATGTTGAAGGTGGTGGAGTTTTTATAACTTCTCGATAAGTCAATCTTTTAGGCATTGTTTTTCTAAAGCACATCTTGATATAATAAGTATCCATCCTCCGTTGGCACAACCTGAGCTGGAGCTATATATAGATGTAGATTCTTATAAAATAATTCTCGAGCCATTAAATCCCTAATTTGTTTCTTCCTCTTCTCGTACTCGACTGAAAGTACCTTTACAAATAATATAGTCAGAAGAAATCAACTATGAGAAGAAATTTGTGGTAGGTCGAGTCACTCTCACTAATAACTACTCAGGAGTGACCTTTTCTTATTTGGTAGATCCTTAATCTCATTGAAGAATTATCTTTCCCACCAAGCTCCTACGATAATTTCCAAAGTTATGTTTCATCCTTTCTGTATTGCCATATGTTGGAGGGTGCACTGTTGAATTGAATCTAATGTTTGAGTAACTCCAAATTTTTTTTTCAAAAGTAGCTCAAAAGCTCATGTCTTATATGTCGGGCTTCCATCAATAGGGGAAACTCTAGGAGTTTATATATCTAAAAGTCTGAATTTCTTTTATTTGGGGCTGCCATACCTCCAGCATTGATTCCTCGAACTCAAGTCCATCTTGAACAACCACTGTTAATTTGGTCTGAGTCTCTCTCATGGGCTCAGTTTCATTTCTCCCTCATCAGTTGGGATTCGATGCTCATACTTTGTGCCCTCACATTCTTCAATGTTTACTGTGTTATTGCCCTTTTCTTAAATAGTCCCATGCTCAGTGAAATTGATCATTCTTCTGGCTGTGTAATTTGATATAATATGCCTAAATTTGTAGCACTTAAAAATATTTATGAGCTGGGACAGGTTTGAGAATTTGGATTGGTTCCACCTTTTCTCCTCTTTGAATTTTTGTCTCCTTAGGCAGGTTCGGCTTGAATGTTTTGTTGGGTGTACTCCTATTGCTTGATTATGAGGTTTAACTCTGCTTGTAAGATGTCTGGTGATCTTACTTGATCCTGGGGTGCACTCCCATTGGTTGATCATGGGGTGTACGCTATTTGGTTGATCCTGGGGTGTACTCTCATTGCTTGATCCTGGGTTGAACTCTGCTTGTAAGATGTGACAATCATCCGGTGATATTGCTGTAACTAGTGAAGTCTTGTGCAAATATTCTGCCTATAATCTCTTTTCTTATTGAACATATAGTAATTTTACACTTTTCTTCTCATTGTCGATGAATCTTTAAGTTCACCCACCACTGAGATGCACTTTTCCTTAACTTGGTGGAGCTAGTTTCACCATTCCGTTCGGTGGGATGTCTTGACTCTCAAAGATACATTCCAAGGTCCAAATCAACCTCTACTTCAAAATCTTGGCTTCTTCAATATCGCACGTCAAATCTTTGAAGTAGTTGTTCTTCATCTCGGGGATCAAATGGAATTTATGTGACCCCACCCGATGATCTCCTCACGAAGGCAACAAGCCTCTGTTGAAGTTGGAGGTTTTCCCACTGTATATCTTCCATATAATTCTTCTGGAAACCTTTATGGATTTCTCATTAACGACATCATGTCCTTTTCCCTCGATCAGATTTTTAGCTATTATCTCCTTAGTGGCATGATTAGGATTTTGGTTTGGGTCGGTGGAAGAATATGTGTGGTTGATGTAGGGCGGGAAAGAAAAATTTTTGGGCGTTAGGTACATGTGGATGCTAGAAACCCTAGGATGGACTATGCTTAGGCTAGCTATGACACTAAATGATATCAGAGTCAACTCAAATCATAATAAGAAAGACATATTATTATTGAAAGCAAATAGACAGTTACAATAAACAAACTTGAATGTGAAATTATAACAAACATGACACAAACTCACATTAGGGCTCGATCTCAAGGTGTTGGAGGTTGGTTAAGTGGTTGGAGAGCGGAGGTAGGTGGCTGAAATGAGTTTTTAGTGGTTGGTACAACAAAAGGAGGGGTTGGAATTACAATGACATTGGTTTAGAGGGTTGGGATTGTGAGAGGTAAGGAAGGAGAAGGGTCGTGGACTTTAGAACAACAAGAGGAGTGTTGTTTGGTGCGGGGGTAGCAAACGGGAAGTACAGTGACAGTGGGATAGGCTACAATTTAGGTGGCAATTAGTCAGAATGATGGTTCAACAACTGGAAAGCAACATATTTGTTTTTTTCTAAATGGCAACAACGAGGGTTGGTGACTCAGAGTGATGTGAGAAGGTTGGGGAAAGGATAGAGGCGGCTGTGCTGGATGGCAGCGAGGCGGGGAATGGGGGTTATAATGCAAGAATTGTATAAAACTACCAAAAGAAGCTGTTCCAAGTGGCTGCAACAAGGAAGGGGTGGTCGGGAGCAGTGTGGGAGGATTAAGAAGGGGATAAGGGAAGATAATCATCACTTTGGGAGAGAGTTACAACTAGATTACTACTCAATCCCTCGAATACAACCCTCAAAAAGAAGAGGAGACGTCGACCACTATCCTTATACAAACTACACAAAAAAACTAACCCTAGAATTATAAGAAAATAAATATATACTAAGAGAATAATTAGGAGTGGCACATGGGAAAGAACCTGAACTGGTTCGGTCTAGGAAGAGTTGTTGGTTGATGCTTACACGGGATTTCTCACATTCGGAACGCGATCTTGCTTCACACCTACAACCACAAATGGAACATAGAATGATTAGGAAGATGTTGAACCGACTATATTAATTGAATCTCACATCATTGGGTGATATACTTGTCTTGCTTCGTGAATCATTCCAAGGTTATGGAGATATTCTAAAAAGGTACTGGATAGCAAGAGAAAAGGCTTGGTTGTAGGGAAGATTTGGATATAATTTTATTGCTTTCAATAATTTCAACAATAATTAAAAGCTCATGAATCTCCATTTTATATAGGAAACGATAGCAACATTTATTACAAGGATAAGATTTATTGTTCCATTTGAACTAACCAATTAATCTTATTTTTAGATTAGATAAGCTTATATTTATATATTTAATATTGTATGAAGTTTTTTTGAGTGGGGGTGGGATTTGAATAAAATATGTGACCAATACCTGGCTTGTTTATCTTTGCTTTAGCATATTTTAAGATGTTATTATGCTTGTGAAAGATATTTATGTCTGTTTTGTACATATTGCAAGTTTGATGTAGTTTGGGAGTGAAAAAGGACAAATCAGAGCGAATAATGTGAAGTTTGAGACAACGCGACCAATACGTCCACTCCCACTTGACAGCGCACTGCGCCATCGTCTGCTGAGGTTAAAGTGCCCATGCCCATTTTGTGGCACACTCGCGTCCGACTTTTAATCATCCGACGCGCCCTCACCAGACTTGCGCCGCACCTGCGTTTAGTCGTTGAATTAAATTTGGAAGAAATTTTTTTGCCTTTGTCGAACTTCCCCTATATGTATGCTCATTGGGACGATTTTAGGGCATTTTGGGTGGCTGGATGCTGGAGTTAGAGAGAGTTTTCGGTGAGAGAGAGTTATCCCTTAGAATTTTCTTCCTCTGTTTAAGTTAAGGCTTTAAGGGTTGTTTCCCGTCTCATTTTTCCTCTTGTTTCTTGCTGTTCTTGAGAAATTCTTGTATGAGAGATATCTACTATTGTGGAGAGGACAAGACAATTTTATAAGTTTTACATTTGTTTATTTCTTGCAACAACAATCAACATGGATTTTTTTTTGTGGTTCTCCCTATTATGCATTAAGTTTCTTTCGTGCTTCTGTAATGTAGAGTTAGTTTATTTTTTGTGGTTTTTTGAGGTGTTTTCCATGCATTATTTTCCAAGATTTTATGTCTTTATGTTGTTGTGTAACATTCTAGATTTCACTTGCTTATAGTTTGATCAATTTAAGATGTTAATATTTTTCGTGATCTCTGTCTTATGTCCGTTGCATAGTGGAAAGATTAGGTTAACCACAAAATCCTGATGGAATATGCATATTCTAGCTAGAGTTTTGTAACCTAGATAAGGGATTGGAAGAATCCTTGGAGACGCCATGAGGTTAAGCTAAACTTAACTTCATGAGTCTCTGATTCTTCTTCTGATCTATACATAAACTTGAGAAGAAACTTTATTCCTGGTTGATAAGTATGATGCAGGAAAAAAATAAGGAAAATCATGACCCAAATGGATATTCGAGTCCCAGAGGCACGAGCTTTATCTCTCTTGAAGAACACCAACTGTCTTTCAACTTTTTGTTTTCTGTTTTTTGAGATCGTGTTTTGCTTTTTTTTGTTGTTGGAATTTGTAGGAATTCAACCCTTCTCGTGATCATGCCCAGTTTGGTTTATAAAGTTAGTAAATTAGAGATTTTTCTGTTAGAATAATTGTTAGTTATTTCCTCATGGGATAGGTATGCTAATTCTGATACTGCATATTACTCGACACATCTATTTGTGTGATTGGTTGACATGTCTTGCATCAATTTTTTGGTCATTAAGTTTTTGGCGTCATTTCCAGGGAAATATGGTAATAATCATTATGATTTTAGAGCAACTTTATTTGATAGACTTATAATCTTGGTTTGACAATTTTTATTTTTTGTTATTTTTCTATTTTGCTTGTTTCTTCTTGTTGTAATTATTGTTTGCACTCATTATAAAAGCCAAAAAGCTAAAATACTTTATGTGTCATGTTTTTATTATATTTTCCATGTGTTGTCTGCTTTGCATGTTACTTTTGGACGGAATCATGTGGGTCTTGATGATCGTGGGTTTGGTTGGAGTTGGTCGAGTCTGTTGTTAGGGTCACATTGTCATTGCCTTTGTATATGCATAGGGGAGCCGAGTCTGACCTTGTTCTTTTTGACCCCTGAAATTCACCAAATTCTTAGACACCTTAGGAGAGCACATTCACTTACTGACATACCTAATATTGATGATCATTCCCTGAAACCTTTCAAGAATTATGCTAATCTTTCTGTTGAGGAAATCCACATGAGCATCAACTGCTTCGTGGTGGACCCACAACAAAGTTCATGTTCACATTCACCCGAGGTAGCTTTAGGATAGGGAGTGGAGTATAGAGGCTCTTATTTTGTACTATGGCTTTAACTTAATGACACACTTGCACTATCTAACTTGAGTCTTCACGTCTCGTGTATGTTTAAATCGAAAGAATTTTTCTTTCAATGAGGAAAAAGTCTTATCTATGCCAAAATAACTCAATGATCTCATCATTGTGACGCACATGTTTTGAGTGAACTCCTACAAATGCTGAATTTGTTCTAAAAAAATGGATAAGCATCATATTTGTAAAATTGCTCCCGTGCCCTCTTTTGACAATGAGCTCAAATTTCCTAAAAATCCTCATTAGTTGCATACAAATTCTTCATCATTTCAACACCAACTACTTTTGTTTGCTTGGTAGTGAGTAGCACATGGAGGTGGCTCAAAACGAAGACTTAAAACATCAAATACATTATTTTAACTCCCGGCCTTATGCTTGAGCACAAAATTAAAGGAAGATAAAAACTCTACTTTAGAGGTTTGCCTACCTTTCAACTTTGATGATTTTTTAACAATCTCATCATTTTGAGACATGTTTTGAGTGAACTCCTATGAATGCAGAATTTATTCTTAAAATGGATAACAATCATATTTGTAAAATTACTCATGTGGCCACTTCCGACAATGAGCCCAAATTTTGTAAAAATTCTCATTAGGTGCATTCAAATTCTTCATCATCTCAAAACTAACTACTTTTATTTGCTTCGTAGCAATTAACAGATGGAGGCGATGCAAAATGACGGTTTAATACATTATTCTGATTCTCAACCTTATGCTTGAGCACAAAATAAAAGGAAGATAGAAACTTTACGTAGGAGGCTTGCCTACTCTTTACCTTGTTATGATTGTTTAACAATCTCAGGTTTTCATGATTGGTGTAGATTTAACTCGCTGGCTACCAAGTAATGACTCTAAGAGGTTGTTTGCTAGCCAATTTTACTGCAAAATGCATAATTGTAAATCTTGAGATTTGGTAAAACCTTAAATGATGTCAATTCGCCATAAATATGGGATTTGGTAAATCCAGTAAGTTGACGAATTTAATAAATTTGGGATGAGCGAAGAGAAAGAATGGCCCGAACAGACTTACCTTCCTCAATGTTTGGAGTGGAGCGGAAGGATGAGAAAGATGAGAGTTTTTTTTGTCTCTGTAAGCCGTGATCTTGTCGTTACCTTACCAGGTTGCTCTAATGATGACCGTATCACGAAGGTTCGTTCACGAAGGCAATGGTTTTGAGCAAAATCAGGACATGGAGGGTGATAAGCGAAGGTTTGGGTGGAGATGGGAAGTTTGGGTGAAATTGGGAGAGGGAGAATGTAGGCAAGGGTTTCGATCAGAGAGGGAACTAATGAATAAATAATTGATTAGTTTAATTGATTAATAATTAATAATTAATTTATAGATTATTAAATTAATTATAATTTGATAAATTTAAATGTTATTATTTAATAGTTAAGTAATGAATACAAATAGTTTTTAAAATTTTAAATTATTTAATAAAATTTTAAATAATTCCTAACTACAAGAGGATGTACCTTGGTTTATGTTTTTTGCTAATGATATCCTTCTCATGGATAAGACGAGAGAAAAGCTCAGGAAAAACTTGAATTATGGAGGTCTATCTTGGAGTCTAAAGACCTTCATTTGAGTAAAACTAAAACTGAATGCATGAAATGTAATTTTAGTAGTAGTAGCTCTAGTGTCAAATGTAACTATGGGTGATTAAATTATTAAAAGGTGTGAACACTTTAGATATCTCGGGTCTATTGTTCAAAGTGATAGTGATATTTATGGGGATGTTATTAGTAGAATTCAAGTTGGTTGGTTGAAGTGGAGGAATCCTCCAGGCCTATTGTGTGATAGTAAAGTATTGCTTAGGCTTAAAGAAAAAATTTATAAAACAGTGGTGAGACATGCAATGCTTCATGGCGCACTGAATGTTGGCATTTAGAAGAGAAACATAAAACTAAGCTTAAGTGTTGTCAAGATGAGAATGATCAGGCCGATGAGTGGCTTTACGCAGAGACAAAGTGCGAAATGAATTTATTCATGATAGGGTTGGTGTAGCTCCACGGACAGACAAAATTAGAGAGAGCTTAGATGGTTTGGTCACATTAAACTTCGACCATCTAATGATCCGATTAGAAGAATAGATGTTTTAGATTCAACTTATTTTAAGAAAGGCAGAGGTTGATATAAGAAGTCTTGGGCATATTGTATAAAAAATGATCTTAATTTATTAGAGTTTCATGAAAATATTACAATAATGCTCTGTTTGGCGCAGCTGCAGCTACTCAGTTTTTCAGTTGTAGCTGCGCTGCCCCAGGTAGCTGCTGCAGGGAAGCTGATTGTCTGTTTGGTGCAGTGTGAAAACAGCTGTGGAGCAGCTGTTTCTGAAAAAAATTACCATGCTACCCATGTTTGTTAAAACTGTTTAGAACAAAACTGTGACAACAATATTTTTGATACTTCTGAAGCAGAATTTCACTCCAAAACAGTTCAAAAATTCAGATGTACACACAAGAACTACATATGAAAGATGCTTAACAAGTGAAGAAAATCAAATTCTTATCAGATTCACATAAAAGAGCAGCTAATGCAGTTCTACCTCAATCAGGAAACATATTGATTACAATGATTTATAATGTTAATCTATGGCGGTATCAAATTATACAAAATGATGATTTAACAAAAATTAACCAATTAAAAGCAATAAAAATTGCTTACAGAACAAGTGATCATCCAAGCTTCCATGCGACATATACTCATAAACTAAGAGCCTCTCACATCCTTCTGAACGGTAGCCGATTAAGCTAACAGGATTGGGATGATGCAGCGTCCGTTTAGGTTGTAGGGAAGCTAAGGAAAAAAAAAGTATAAATAAAAATTAATTAGTTGAATAGGGAACAACAGAGCTTAATTTGGTATTTCCTAACTCATTTTTCACTCTATTCTCTCAAAACCTTGTCAGCCAATCGTAGTGTTAATGATCTGCAAGTTTATCAATCCATTGAATCAGAGGACCTGGGTACCTCTATCGTATCCGCTGGATCTTCTTCTCCTTCTTTGGCCTCTGTTCCTAAGCGATCCCTTCTTCCCATGCTTTGTTTTCTTATCACCACGGCTGCAAGTCCTTAAACCAGTCTCTGCAGTTGCTGGCGAGAAGGAGGTTGAGGCTGAGTGCGAGAAGGAGAAAATCACGTGTTGTTCCTTCAGCTGCTGCATCCACTGCCTTCCGAGTAACGCATCGCCTCCGCCTTGCTCATTTTGCCTCTCGTTCACGAGAGAAATCACTTGCTCGATAAGTAGAGACTGGGGAGCGCGGGGCAAATCAGGTAAACACCAATCAGTAACGCGGGCCGCGGGGTCAATCCTGCGGCCCGAGTTATGCTTGTTTTAGTGGTGGGCGGCTGCCGAACGCCGCATCAAACGAAAATTTTTTAATCAGTTCTGCAGTTTGGGGCCGCGCCGCGCGAAATACACGACCCCAAACGAAGCCTAAATAAGACGCAATTGAGAAAAATGAGCCATGTAGTTGTTATTGTTGTATAAAACGTGCTCATTGTGATTGCTGCACCTTATTTTGATCACATAATCTGAATACAATGAAAAAGGTCAATTAGGAAAATTTAATGAGAAATTGAAGGAAGATATTTTTCTCGGATTCTCATTTGTCAGTAACACCTCCAATGGTTTAGAAGGCATTCAATCATCAAATAAATTTTGATGAGTTTCAAAGTTGTGCCTTCGCTCTGTGGAGCTCATTACAAGTTTGGGGATTAATTTAGCCCACTATCAAGAAGTCATTGTCAATGCCAGACCAACACCTGCCATGGATAAATTCATTAGGGGCATTTATGTATGTAAATCTTTCTTTTCATTAGAGGCATTTACATACATACTACTCAATTCCTATATATTTACATATCTAACTTCTAAATTTTATTTTACATTTATATCACCCAAATCTTTCATATCACCTAAAAAATACTATTTTTTTTAAAAGTGAAATGCACCCTCTCATTATCATATACTAATTTAATTTATGTAAAACTGCAGAAGGAAATGAAAATAAAAGAGCTTTCAAAGAAAAAAGAATGGAGGAAATCCAGGCCTACAACCCCATCAGAGGTGGATCTATTTTTAGCACTCATTGACATTAAAGTTGTCTCCAGGGTGCTGAGGATGGCTCGCATCAGCGAAGAGCAGCTGCTGTGGTGTGAAGAGAAGATGAGCAGGTTGGATCTATCAGACAACAGGCTCAGAAGGGATGCCAGCCCTGTTCTCTTCCCTTTCTGATCTGTAACTACTCTACCGTTCCTGCTGACTGTAGAGGAATATTTGAGTACGTAATTGCTCACTCATTGTGTGCTTTATTATTATTATTATTGTTGTTGTTATTGTTTCTGTTGTTAGGAGTGCACAATGAGCAGGTTTTTACTCCCATGGTAGGAATTTGCAATTGGTTTCTAGTGTTACATGATTTTTTGTTGCATGGGAGAATTGGATGCAAGGAAAAAATGTCATGAATTGAGTACAAGAGATCTATGGTGGCTTTATTTCTTCAAGTTTGGGCCAACCTTGGGAGTTTTGAGAATTTAATTTTTTTATTTATGGAATATTTGCGTACCTAGCTCACAATTCTTATGTATTTAAATGTCTCACACCTGAACTTTGATATTTGTATGCATAGGATGATACAGGAGTTGAACAAAGAGTAATAAACAAACAAATATAATTACTAAATAATTCATAGTCGGTTACCAGGAACATACTGAAACATAAATAATGACAAACACAACACAAAAATATGAAATTGCGAGAAATGATCACAACTCAAACTAAGACAGTGTTGGTGATCTATGTGGGTTTAGTCCTCCAAAGAAGTGTTAAATGGTGGGGGAAGGGCTGGAAGGTGTGTTGGTAGCAAAATTGTGGTGTGAAGCTGTAGGAACGACGTGTGGTTATTGTTCTGGGTGGGGGCTTCAAGAAGAGCGGTTGAGCTGCGGGTGAAGTGGTTAGCGTCGAGAGGTGCCCATCCAAAGAAGGTGTTGAACAGTTGCGACAATTGGGTAGGTGGTTGGCACTAGCTTAAGGGTGAATACAGAGGAAGGGAAGTTCAAGATGAATATCCCATTGGGAATGAGCTATAGTTAGAGCCCACTCGAACCATGGAGGGTAATCACCGCCTCGGAATGAGATACAATTGAGGCACCATTCACTCTTTGATACAGTCCTAGAAGGAAAAACAGGGGACCCCGACGGCTGTCCTTACAGAAACACAAATAAAACTGAAAACAAAAAACATAGGAACTAAATATATATGCCATAAATAATTGGGATTGGGCCTACTGTTGAAAGGGTGCACCAAACCAAAGTTGAGGAGTCGATTGACTCTATTGTTGCCTAAACTAGTCAGTCCAGGTGCTGGAACGCTGGAAGTTCTGCGTGTGTTCTGCGTCATAAGAGGGAGGCGTTCAAGCGTTAGTCTCTCGGAGTTGGAGGAGCTTCTACTACATTCGTCGAAGCTTTTGTCTTCCCATAGTCCGACATCAGGTCGACCATATTGAGGGCGTAAAAAATGTTGTAAGCTTCAGTTAAATCAATTTTGAAAGAATTTTTATTCCAAAGCACATCTTGATAGCATAAATATGCATTCTCTTTAAGTACAACTTGAGCTAGAGTTGCGTATAGATGTAGATTCTCACAATGTAACTCTTAAACCGTTAAATCTGTAATTTGTTTCTTCCACTGATCATACTCAACTGAATGTTTCTAATAACAAATATGTCGGGAGGAATCAAATTTTAAAATAAAATTTATGGTAGGTTAGGTCATACTAAAGTATAACCACTCAGAAAAGGCCTCTTCTTATTCTTTGGTAAGACTTAGATCTCATTGTAGGATGTTCTCTCCCACCAAGCTTTCAAGGAAATTTCCAACATTGTGTTTCGTCTCTCCTTTTTGGCCATATGTTGGTGGGTACACTGCTGAATTGAATTTAATATCCAAATAACTCTATATAGTCTCTCAATAATAGCTTAGAAGCTCCTCATTTCTGACATTTCAGACCACTTTAATGGGTAATGACCCAATAGGTGAACTGTCGGTCAAGATCTCTGGGAAGTCCATTAATAGGATTTGTGCCTTCTTCAGGTATCATTTCTTCAGACTCACTATATTCTTGAACAACTACTGTTAATTCTGCTAAGGCATCCCTTGGACTCGATTTGAATTACGTGCATCTCTCCATCTATAGTTGGTAGGTGGTACTCTTCCTTTGTGTCCTCACATTCTTCAGTGTCTACCGTGTCATTATGGTGGGACGTCCTGGTACTCAAAGACACATTCAACTATGCAAAGTCACTCGATGAACTTGTCTGGATCCTTAGGATCTTCAAAATGTGACAAATTCACCTTTACTTCAAAATTATGGGTTCTCTGATATTTTATGTCAAATCTTCAGGGTCGTGGTTCTTCATCTTTAGAAGTTGCATGGTGGAGTGATTTACTGCATTCTTTTGATCTAATAAGTCATCATCATAGCTATGGGNTAAATAATTCCTAATTACAAGAGGATGTACCTTGGTTTATGTTTTTTGCTAATGATATCCTTCTCATGGATAAGACGAGAGAAAAGCTCAGGAAAAACTTGAATTATGGAGGTCTATCTTGGAGTCTAAAGACCTTCATTTGAGTAAAACTAAAACTGAATGCATGAAATGTAATTTTAGTAGTAGTAGCTCTAGTGACATAAATGTAACTATGGGTGATTAAATTATTAAAAGGTGTGAACACTTTAGATATCTCGGGTCTATTGTTCAAAGTGATAGTGATATTAATGGGGATGTTATTAGTAGAATTCAAGTTGGTTGGTTGAAGTGGAGGAATCCTCCAGGCCTATTGTGTGATAGTAAAGTATTGCTTAGGCTTAAAGAAAAAATTTATAAAACAGTGGTGAGACATGCAATGCTTCATGGCGCACTGAATGTTGGCATTTAGAAGAGAAACATAAAACTAAGCTTAAGTGTTGTCAAGATGAGAATGATCAGGCCGATGAGTGGCTTTACGCAGAGACAAAGTGCGAAATGAATTTATTCATGATAGGGTTGGTGTAGCTCCACGGACAGACAAAATTAGAGAGAGCTTAGATGGTTTGGTCACATTAAACTTCGACCATCTAATGATCCGATTAGAAGAATAGATGTTTTAGATTCAACTTATTTTAAGAAAGGCAGAGGTTGATATAAGAAGTCTTGGGCATATTGTATAAAAAATGATCTTAATTTATTAGAGTTTCATGAAAATATTACAATAATGCTCTGTTTGGCGCAGCTGCAGCTACTCAGTTTTTCAGTTGTAGCTGCGCTGCCCCAGGTAGCTGCTGCAGGGAAGCTGATTGTCTGTTTGGTGCAGTGTGAAAACAGCTGTGGAGCAGCTGTTTCTGAAAAAAATTACCATGCTACCCATGTTTGTTAAAACTGTTTAGAACAAAACTGTGACAACAATATTTTTGATACTTCTGAAGCAGAATTTCACTCCAAAACAGTTCAAAAATTCAGATGTACACACAAGAACTACATATGAAAGATGCTTAACAAGTGAAGAAAATCAAATTCTTATCAGATTCACATAAAAGAGCAGCTAATGCAGTTCTACCTCAATCAGGAAACATATTGATTACAATTATTTATAATGTTAATCTATGGCGGTATCAAATTATAGAAAATGATGATTTAACAAAAATTAACCAATTAAAAGCAATAAAAATTGCTTACAGAACAAGTGATCATCCAAGCTTCCATGCGACATATACTCATAAACTAAGAGCCTCTCACATCCTTCTGAACGGTAGCCGATTAAGCTAACAGGATTGGGATGATGCAGCGTCCGTTTAGGTTGTAGGGAAGCTAAGGAAAAAAATGTATAAATAAAAATTAATTAGTTGAATAGGGAACAACAGAGCTTAATTTGGTATTTCCTAACTCATTTTTCACTCTATTCTCTCAAAACCTTGTCAGCCAATCGTAGTGTTAATGATCTGCAAGTTTATCAATCCATTGAATCAGAGGACCTGGGTACCTCTATCGTATCCGCTGGATCTTCTTCTCCTTCTTTGGCCTCTGTTCCTAAGCGATCCCTTCTTCCCATGCTTTGTTTTCTTATCACCACGGCTGCAAGTCCTTAAACCAGTCTCTGCAGTTGCTGGCGAGAAGGAGGTTGAGGCTGAGTGCGAGAAGGAGAAAATCACGTGTTGTTCCTTCAGCTGCTGCATCCACTGCCTTCCGAGTAACGCATCGCCTCCGCCTTGCTCATTTTGCCTCTCGTTCACGAGAGAAATCACTTGCTCGATAAGTAGAGACTGGGGAGCGCGGGGCAAATGAGGTAAACACCGATCAGTAACGCGGGCTGCGGGGTCAATCCTGCGGCCCGCGTTCTGCTTATTTTAGTGGCGGGCGGCTGCCGAACGCCGCATCAAACGAAAATTTTTTAATCAGTTCTGCAGTTTGGGGCCGCGCCGCGCGAAATACACGACCCCAAACGAAGCCTAAATAAGACGCAATTGAGAAAAATGAGCCATGTAGTTGTTATTGTTGTATAAAACGTGCTCATTGTGATTGCTGCACCTTATTTTGATCACATAAGCTGAATACAATGAAAAAAGTCAATTAGGAAAATTTAATGAGAAATTGAAGGAAGATATTTTTCTCGGATTCTCATTTGTCAGTAACACCTCCAATGGTTTAGAAGGCATTCAATCATCAAATAAATTTTGATGAGTTTCAAAGTTGTGCCTTCGCTCTGTGGAGCTCATTACAAGTTTGGGGATTAATTTAGCCCACTATCAAGAAGTCATTATCAATGCCAGACCAACTCCTGCCATGGATAAATTCATTAGGGGCATTTATGTATGTAAATCTTTCTTTTCATTAGGGGCATTTACATACATACTACTCAATTCCTATATATTTACATATCTAACTTCTAAATTTTATTTTACATTTATATCACCCAAATCTTTCATATCACCTCAAAAATACTATTTTTTTTTAAAGTGAAATGCACCCTCTCATTATCATATACTAATTTAATTCATGTAAAACTGCAGAAGGAAATGAAAATAAAAGAGCTTTCAAAGAAAAAAGAATGGAGGAAATCCAGGCCTACAACCCCATCAGAGGTGGACCTATTTTTAGCACTCATTGACATTAAAGTTGTCTCCAGGGTGCTGAGGATGGCTCGCATCAGCGAAGAGCAGCTGCTGTGGTGTGAAGAGAAGATGAGCAGGTTGGATCTATCAGACAACAGGCTCAGAAGGGATGCCAGCCCAGTTCTCTTCCCTTGCTGATGTGTAACTACTCTACCGTCCCTGCTGACTGTAAGAAGAATATTTGAGTACGTAATTGCTCACTCATTGTGTGCTTTATTATTATTATTATTGTTGTTGTTATTGTTTCTGTTGTTAGGAGTGCACAATGAGTACTCAGGTTTTATTCCCATGGCAGGAATTTTCAATTAGTTTCTAGTGTTACATGATTTTTTGTTGCATGGGAGAATTGGATGCAAGGAAAAAATGCGATGAATTGAATACAAGAGATCTATGGTGGCTTTATTTCTTCAAGTTTGGGCCAACCTTGGGAGTTTTGAGAATTTAATTTTTTTATTTATGGAATATTTGCGTACCTAGCTCACAATTCTTATGTATTTAAATGTCTCACACCTAAACTTTCATATTTGTATGATAGCATGATACCGGAGTTGAACAAAGAGTAATAAACAAACAAATATAATTACTAAATAATTCATAGTCGGTTACCAGGAACATACTGAAACATAAATAATGACAAACACAACACAAAAATATGAAATTGCGAGAAATGATCACAACTCAAACTAAGACAGTGTTGGTGATCTATGTGGGTTTAGTCCTCCAAAGAAGTGTTAAATGGTGGGGGAAGGGCTGGAAGGTGTGTTGGTAGCAAAATTGTGGTGTGAAGCTGTAGGAACGACGTGTGGTTATTGTTCTGGGTGGGGGCTTCAAGAAGAGCGGTTGAGCTGCGGGTGAAGTGGTTAGCGTCGAGAGGTGCCCATCCAAAGAAGGTGTTGAACAGTTGCGACAATTGGGTAGGTGGTTGGCACTAGCTTAAGGGTGAATACAGAGGAAGGGAAGTTCAAGATGAATATCCCATTGGGAATGAGCTATAGTTAGAGCCCACTCAAACCATGGAGGGTAATCACCGCCTCGGAATGAGATACAATTGAGGCACCATTCACTCTTTGATACAGTCCTAGAAGGAAAAATAGGGGATCCCGACAACTGTCCTGACAGAAACACAAATAAAACTGAAAACAAAAAACATAGGAACTAAATATATATGCCATAAATAATTGGGATTGGGCCTACTGTTGAAAGGGTGCACCAAACCAAAGTTGAGGAGTCGATTGACTCTATTGTTGCCTAAACTAGTCAGTCCAGGTGCTGGAACGCTGGAAGTTCTGCGTGTGTTCTGCGTCATAAGAGGGAGGCGTTCAAGCGTTAGTCTCTCGGAGTTGGAGGAGCTTCTACTACATTCGTCGAAGCTTTTGTCTTCCCATAGTCCGACATCAGGTCGACCATATTGAGGGCGTAAAAAATGTTGTAAGCTTCAGTTAAATCAATTTTGAAAGAATTTTTATTCCAAAGCACATCTTGATAGCATAAATATGCATTCTCTTTAAGTACAACTTGAGCTAGAGTTGCGTATAGATGTAGATTCTCACAATGTAACTCTTAAACCGTTAAATCTGTAATTTGTTTCTTCCACTCATCATACTCAACTGAATGTTTCTAATAACAAATATGTCGGGAGGAATCAAATTTTAAAATAAAATTTATGGTAGGTTAGGTCATACTAAAGTATAACCACTCAGAAAAGGCCTCTTCTTATTCTTTGGTAAGACTTAGATCTCATTGTAGGATGTTCTCTCCCATCAAGCTTTCAAGGAAATTTCCAATATTGTGTTTCGTCTCTCCTTTTTGGCCATATGTTGGTGGGTACATTGCTGAATTGAATTTAATATCCAAATAACTCTATATAGTCTCTCAATAATAGCTTAGAAGCTCCTCATTTCTGACATTTCAGACCACTTTAATGGGTAATGACCCAATAGGTGAACTGTCGGTCAAGATCTCTGGGAAGTCCATTAATAGGATTTGTGCCTTCTTCAGGTATCGTTTCTTCGGACTCACTATATTCTTGAACAACTACTGTTAATTCTGCTAAGGCATCCCTTGGACTCGATTTGAATTACGTGCATCTCTCCATCTATAGTTGGTAGGTGGTACTCTTCCTTTGTGTCCTCACATTCTTGAGTGTCTACCGTGTCATTATGGTGGGATATCCTGGTACTTAAAGACACCTTCAACTATGCAGAGTCACTCGATGAACTTGTTCGGATCCTTAGGATCTTCAAAATGTGACAAATTCACCTTTACTTCAAAATTCTGGGGTTCTCTGATATTTTATGTCAAATCTTCAGGGTCGTGGTTCTTCATATCTAGAAGTTGCATGGTGGAGTGATTTACTGCATTCTTTTGATCTAATAAGTCATCATCATAGCTATGGGTGGCCCCTTTTAAATTGCCTCATCTCGAAGGTAGCAAGCTTCTGTTACAGTTGGGGGATTTCATGTAACATATCATCTATAGAAGGTTCATTGACATGTTTTTGTAGATTTCTCATAAATGACATTGTGACATTTTCTCTGGATCAGGTCTCCGACAATTGTCTCTTTAGTAGTGTGATTAGGGTTTGAGTGTGAGTTGGTGGTATATGGTATATGGGTGTTATGTTGGGTAGGAAAGAAATTTTTTTTGATATGCGGTGAATAAATAACAAATTAACCACACATAAACCTGAAGTTGCGATAAATGACAACACCAACTCAAATTTGAGTGTATCTCGAGGTGGTGATGGTGTTCAAAAAGGAATATTTGAGTATGCAATTGTTTGCTCATTTTGTGCTTTATTATTATTATTGTTTATTGTTTCTGTTGTTAGGAGTGCGCAATGAGTACTTAGGTTGCTACTCCCAGGATAGGGATTCACAATTAGTTTCTAGTGTTATATGATTTTATGTTGCATGGTAGAATTGGATGCTAGAAAAAAAAATGTGATGAATTGAGTACAAGAGATCTATGGTGGTTTTATTCCTTCAATTTTGGGGCAACCTTAGGAGTTTTGAGAATTTATTTTTTTATTTATGTGATATTTACGTACCTAGCTTATAATTCTTAATGTATTTACATGTCTCACACCTAAACTTTCATATTTGTATGCATAACATGATATCAGAGTTTAATAAAGATTAATAATTAAATAAATATTATTACCTGAAAAGTTCATAGGCGGTTACCAACTATACACTGAAGCATAAATAATGACAAACACAACACCAAAATATTAAATTGTGACAAATGACAATTCAAACTAGGGTGGTGATGGTGATCTATGAGGGTTTAGTTTTCCAAAGAGGCAGCAAAGGGTGGGGGAAGGGTTGGAAGGTATGGCACAACGAAGTTAAAGGCATGAGACAAGGGTGGTAGCTAAGCAAAGGGTTGGGACAGCGATGGCAATGACCTGAAACCTCAAAAATTCAGCAAGACATGCTATGTGTGGCGGCTGCAATAGGGAAAGATGATGGCATTAACATAAGAACGAATGCATACGAAGGGAAGTTGAAGATAAATATCCCCTTGAGAGTGAGTTACTGCTAGAGCACCACTCGAACTTTGGAGGGTAATCATCACCTCAAAATGATGTACAATCGAAGCACCACTCACCCTTAGATACAATCCTAGAAAAAATAAGCGACATCAACGACTGTCCTGACAAAAACACAAACAAAACTAAAAATCTAAAACATAGGAACGAAATATATATGCATGCCCTAAATAATTTGGATTGGGCCCACTGTTGAAAGGATGTGGCAAGCCTAAGTGGTGGAGTCGATTGGCTTTGTCGTTGCTTGAACTGGTCAGTCTAGGTGTTGAAAAGCGGAAGTTATGAACGTGTGTGTTCTGTGTTAGAAGAGGGAGGTGGTTAAGTGTTAGTTTCTCGGAGTCGGAGGAGATTTTACTTCATTCATTTAAGTTTTTTCCTCATAGTATGACGTTAGGTCGACCACATTGGGTGCCGACAATGTGGTAAGCTCTGGGTAAATCAATCTTGGAGGTATTTTCATTCCAAAACACATCCTGATAAAATAAATATGCATTCTTTTTATGCATAACTTGAGCTAGTAGATTTAGATTCTCACGAAGTAACTCTCGAGCTATTAAATTTGTAATGTGTTTCTCCAAATCATTATACTCAACTGAGTGTTGCTTATAACAAATATTTCAAGAGGAATCTTCTTTGGAACAAAATTTATAGTAGGTTGGATCATACTGAAATATAACAACTCATGAGAGACCTTTTCTTATTCTGTGGTAAGACTTAGATCTCGTTGTAGGATGTTCTCTCCCACCAAGCTTCCAAGGCAATTTCCAACATTGTGTTTTGTCTCTCCTTTTGGGCCATATGTTAAGGAATACACTGTTGAACTGAATTTAATATCCAAATAACTCTATATATTTTCTCAATAGTGGCTTATAAGCTTCTCATTTTTGACCTGTCAAACTAATTTCATGGGTAACCACCCAATAAGGTGAATTGTCAGTCAGGATCTTTGGCAAGTCCATCAAAAGGATAGTCCCTTTTCAGTTATCGATTCTTTGGACTTAATATCTTCTCGAACAACTATTGTTAATTGTGTTGGGTATCTCTTGAACTTGATTTGAAGTATGTGCATCTCTTCATCTACAGTTGGTAGCTGATAACCTTCATTTATATCACATTCTTTGGTGCTTATTGTGTCATTGTCTATTTCCTCAATTGCTCCTTGCTTAGTGAAATTCCATACTTTTATTTCGGTAAGAAGATGCACCGTTCGCAAAATCGTGGCACTTGATGCACACTTTCGGATTGGGATGAATTTGAGAATGTTGTTGGTTAGCTTCACTGATTATCCACCCTGAACTAGTTTCTCCTTAAGTTGGGTTGGCTTGGATCTTCTCCTGGGTGTACTTGAGTTGCATGATCGTGGATTGAACTCTGTCAGTGAGATGCGACAATCATCTAATAATGTTCTCTTCACCTTTGATTCTAGGTTTTGAACATCTTGTATGTAAAAAACTAGTAGATACTGACTATGCATTTTTCATTTCATTTTTCACCAAGCTGTAATTTTACTTGTCCCTTCTTGCTATCAAAGAATTTTCAAGTCTCTCCAAAAAAAGATGCACTCTTCCTTAATTTTTGGTGAATGTTTCACCATTTTTTTGGCTGGGACGTCATGGTACTCAAACACATTCAAATGTCCAGAGTCACTCAATGAATTTGTTCGGATCCATTGGATTGTGAAAATGTGACATTCACTTTTACTTCAAGATTCTAGATTCTATGATATTTGATGCCAAATCTTCGGGGTCGTGGTTTTTCATCTATAGGTGTTGCATGGTGGAGGGATTTTCTGCTTTCTTTTGATCTGACAGGTCACACTATAGCTACAAGTGTCTATTAGATCTTCGGGACATTTGAATGTCTTGTTAGATCTCCACTATAGTGAACAAATTCATTGAGTGACTTTGGGCATGACAAGTCACACTATAGCTACAAGTGTCATGTTAGATCTCCAAAAAAAAAAAATGGTGTGGGACGTGTCACTATAGCTACACAGGTCACACTATAGCTACATGTGTTGCATTATTGATGATTCCAGGAAACAATAATGATGGGGCTAGAATAATGCTGGAATAATGACAACAACAAATCGAAAGGTCTGCAACAACAGTGGTTGCGAAGAGGAGAGTTGGGACAGCGATGGCGGTTACTTGAACTTGTAGAAATTCAACAATGTGTTTTGTGGGGCGGTTGCAACACGAAAAGGCAGTAGCAAAATGAAGTATGCGGGGGAAGGGAAGTCATAGAAAAATGCCCCATCAGGAGTGAGCTACACCAGGAGCACCACTCAACCTTTGGAGGATAACCACCACCTTTGAATGAGATACAACTGGAGCAACACTCACCCTTGGATATAACCTTATAAGGGAAAACATAGGACGCTGATGGTTGTCATGTCAAAAAACAAAATTAAAATCGAAAACCTAAAGCATAGGAAGCAAAAAATATACTCCATAGATAATTAGGATTGGGCCCACTATTGAAAAGAGGCACCAAATCTAAGAGTGGAGCTGATTGATTCTCCTCTTGCCTGCCTGGAACGATCAATCCAAGTTCTAGAATGCAGGTTGCTGGAAGTCCCACGTGTGCATCATGCGTCAAAACCAGGAGACGCTTCTGGGTCATAGCACTTTCGTGCTTTAAAATTATCCATGAAAGTGTATTTAAGTTTTAAAAAATGATAGTAGTATTATATTTAACGAGATATTGATGATTTGAGTGTTATGCGTATTATTATTAAAGTTTATATGTAAGATATATAAAGACATGAATTGTGTGCTATCTATGCAAATGCCTCTTTATTTATTTTTTTTTTGTTACAAGTGAAAAATGTTTGGAGCAAAAAACAGGAGATTTAGTTAAATTTTAGAAAGTGAAATTTTTATGTTGAAGTATAGAAGTTTTTCCTTTGGGTTGAAGGGATGTCAATACTATTATGATATTGATTATATGAGTTGTGCTGTTTTGGTGGTTCTTAAAATCATCAATAGCACATTTGAATCATTTATGTAGGTTGCATGGCAACATATGACATACCAAGTCTCCAAGGTAAAAAAAAAAGTTGGTGCAAGATGTAATGATATAATTTGGGGCATTTACATTCATACCACCCAATTTCTTTGTATTTATAAGTCTAACAGTTATGTTTTGCTTTTTTACATTTTTATCACCCAAATCTTTCGTATCATGGTAAAAATGTCATTTTTTTACTTCTTAAAAAGTGAAATACTCCTTTTCATTCATAAGGTGGCATATAAGTATGAATTGAAGTTGAGTTGGTAAATACTTTGGAAGGGAGGTATGTATGTAAATTTTTCAATTTTCTATTTTTATCAATCTAATTCGTTTATATCATAATTAAAAATATCATTATTTCTTATGTGTGTATGTATGTATGTATGTGTGTATGTATGTATGTCTGTGTGTCTGTGTGTATGTGTGTATGTATGTATGTATGTATGTATGTCTGTGTGTATGTATGTATCAATTTGAGCCGCTCGATCAAAGCAATTCAACAAACCCAAACCCTTTTAATTCTGAAGCTATTAAAATTTTCAAATCATGAAAAATCTTCCTAAAGTCATATCGACCNATATATATATATATATATATATATATATATATATATATATATATATATATATATATATATATATATATATATATATAGATATATGAATTGAAGTATGTAAATACATAGGAACTGAGAAGTATGTAAGTAATTCTTTGAAAATATTCTAAATTAATTTTATCCCTCCAAAAAATTTGTTTAAAGTTAATCTCTTATCTTACATGATTAAGAATTTTAGTGTTATGATACTGATTTGGAATTGTCCAATAGAAGACACAAGACTTGAGCATGATTTTGAGCTATAAATAAATTTCTGATGAAATTTCAAGGTTTAACCTGTTGCCTATAAATTTTGAAGGATAATTTTCCTATATGTTAATGGGGCTCTTATTTGAATTTTCTAGTTGCACCGCCATTATATTTTGTATTAATCAGTTTCATTATTGATACGTCATAAATAAATTTTAATCATCTAGCATCGATTTGAGGTATTTTAAAGCAATAAATGTTTTAGATTCAAATTTAAAATCATTCAGGTCTGTTTTTAACAAGTTTATGGTCAAATTGATTATTTACAAGGTGAACTCAGTGAAGCCAAAATTGGTTCAATACAAGTCCAACGGGATCGAATCGAGCCATTGAACCATAATTGGAGGTTTTGGGTGGTTAATTGGATGGTTAAATGAATTCTAAATTTGATATACAATTAGTCAATTTGAGCCTCTCGATCAAAGCAATTCAACAAACCCAAACCCTTTTAATTCTGAAGCTATTAAAATTTTCAAATCATGAAAAATCTTCCTAAAGTCATATCGACCAATGTGAGTTGTTCGATTGGGGGGTTATGAGAGTTATTCATTGAATCATCAGATTGCTTCTCCTTCTGAGGCTATAAATAAATATCCTCTCTTCACTTGAGAAAAAGAGGTGAATGAGATAAATTTCAAAGTTGTTTAGGACTGAAGACTCATCGATACTTTCCGACTTTTGTAGCCTTTGACCACCATCAAACATTGCCTGTTGGCCACCGTCGATCATTTTCAGTCACACCTTGCCCGACACTGTCGACTCTGTTATGTAAAGATGTAACTTGAATACTATATAACAAATTATCTTAAATATGGTGTAACGAAATATCTCAAGTATGAGGTATCCTTAATACAATGGAACAAAGTATTTCAAGTACAAGATAATGAAGTATCTCAAATACTATGCAACAATATATCCCAAACACAGTGTATTGAAGACCCGTGATAACTCCCAATGACAACGGATTATGACCATTGCATTCTGAATACGATAACTTTTTTCTTAACTCAAGACTTATTTGCACATTGTTTGTACTTGGTGTAACATGTAACCACTCTTTTCCAGTTGTAGGATAATTGTCTATCTTTGTACTTACACATTTATAGTGGATTACTTTGATTGGGCTAGTCGCAATAGCCTTTTCTCTTTTTGGGGTTTTCAACATAAAAGTCTTGATATCCTCTCATGCTATTTTTAAATTATGTATGTGTCTGTGTTGGAACTTCGTACAATATTGAGATGTTAAATTAAATATCTACTATCTTGAATATTATGGCACCTAATAGTTTGGCGTTGAATGCTACTCTTCATCGGTGTGTAATAAGCGTAATGCACACATTTCTCACTCTAACAACAATCATTCAAGGGTGCAATCTCAAAGTTCACGATGTCAAGTTTGCTTTGTTTCTTAATGATACACATCATTTTGTTGGAGAAGGAACCTCTTTAGTAACACTTAAAGATCGTGTATGAAGAATAAATCGAGTCTCATGATGAGATCCTCAAAATTTTATGTGAAGCTTGAAAACCAACGTTTTGCATATTGAAGGGGTACAACTACCTCAAAATCCATCAACTAGCATGCTAGCTCTACACATCCATCTCTCGTCATCAAGCCTAACAAGCCTCCAAGACGTGTGAAGAATGTAACTCAACTTCTCACTAGTTACAATATTTAGTACGAGAAGAGTGTGAAGGGATATAAGTCGTTTTTAGCTTGACGTGCCTCAAAAGCCTTTTTTTTAGCTGAGATAGTCCTTCACCACCATTTTATAGCAAGGTTTAAGCTTCCAAGTGTTGATGAATATGATGAGACGTCTGATCCATATGAATACATTGATCACTTCATAATCATCATGCATATACAACAAACTTCGGATACCCTCTTTTGTCAAGTTTTTCCTACAACTTTTAAAGGCTAAGAACAACCTTGGGGCATTCATACAGTTGATTTGCTCGCCAAAGTGTTTGAGCAGCAATTCATCACAAATCTAAGGATGATAAAAAACTCCTCCCACCTTTCCAGGATTCGTCAAAGTGAAGGGGATTGAAGGATTATTTATTGAGATTATTCATTGAAGCTAATCAAATCCAGGAAGTAGATCCAGAGTTACTTAGAGGTGTGTTCTTTGGGGGACTATATCTTGATTTTTTCTACTTATCCTTGATGCGAGAGACAGTTCATTCATATGCTGACCACATCCATCGTGTTGAGGCATAAATTGTTTTCGACGAAGCTATCAATGAACATAAAAACCAATTTAAGCCGCAATTAGGAAAGCGAAAGAAGAATCTCATATATATTACTCAAACATATCAATTTGTAAAAGTGAAATGTGTTCTTCCATATTTGACTTCACATTTTGCTCGTGTGTCCCTTTTCCTGGTGTCGTGCTTTTCTCACGTATCTTTCCCCAAGCTCCCTTCTCCTCTCCCCCCAAACTCTGGTCATCGATTTTGGTGGCATCTCTCATCTCCTTTCTTTTTCCCTTCTCTCTGATCTCCGGTTCCGATGGGACTCTCCCATATCCCCTTACAATATTCTCTACCCTATACGACTAGTGTTGATATTTTTTATTCTAGTCTTGAGGTTTGTCCTGTTTGGCTTGCTCTTTGCGATTTTTGGCTCTGCTCTATTTGAGGTTTCTGACATTTTTTTATTGCCCATGTGTGTATGTTGCTCTATGGTCTATGTTGGAAAGGATCTATGTTAGCCCCTTTGCGATATCTGGCATTTAAAATTACCTATGTGGCTTGTGATATCTGCTCTATGGTGGAAGGGTATGAATTGAGGCCATATGCAATTTTTAGCGTTGCCCTTACCTTTCGTTTTCTGATCCATGTGATTTGTGATTCGGTTTTGTGTTTTATTGGCCTTTGGAAAGAAATTTTATTTTTATTTTTTGCACGGTATGGCTTGCTCAATTGGGGCTCTTTTCTCTATTATTTTTTGGGTTCAAAAAGAGCAAACTTGCAATTTTATACTACTACCCTACTTTTGGTTCTTGTTGGTGATTTGCCCGCTTTGTTGAATTTGACAATGGTATGTTGGTGGTGATGTTTGTACTGGTGGTGTGGGTGATGTTTTTTTTTATTCGTACCATGATGGCGGTGCTGTTGGTGGTGATGGTGTGTGGATGTTGAGGGTGGTTTTTTGTGTTATATTGGTGGTGATGTTAGTAGTGTGGATGTTGATGTTAATCTCTTAGTGACATGGAGGCGGTAGCGTGTATCAAATTTGGTGGTATTTGTTTGGTGACATGATGGTGATGATGTTGGAGGTGCTATTTATAGTGATGTTGTTGGTGATTTCTTGCTTCCCGACACCGTTTCGCTGTTCGTAAATGTAAAGGTCAAAATTATCCTCAAGTCAATCACATGATTCTTGCTTCGCTTTTACTGCTTCGACCCCTACTGTATCGGCTCTCGCACCATCAACGGTCTCATCTGTAGCTAATGCTAGAAGCTCCGTTCTCAGCTTCAAACTATGGTGGAAAAGTCCACTTTTATCGAATCTACTGATATGAGTAAAGAGCTCATAAGGATGAGGAGGAGCATCATTGCAGGAATGAAGGCTTTCCGCTGCAGATAGTAAGGCGGCAAGGAAAATTGTGAAAGGCTTGGCAGAGACCATCAATCAGATCAATCAAAATGGCCAATTTTAATGGGATTTCTAGCCATTTTCGACTTGCAGAGCTTCAAAATGAGAATGAAATTGGGTCAATCGGTTGATGGAGAAAGACGCATTATTGAGGAAGAGCTGTGACAAAGACTTAATATATTGCTCGATGTTGCAGAGAACGAGGAGATGAAGATGTTGAGAATTTTAGGGCGAAGAAATGCAAGGATCGACTCAAATCCAGAAAGAAAACACAAAGATTTAACGAGGTTCAGCAAAGATGCCTACCTCCTCGGGAGCAGAGAGATGGCTTTTCTTTTCTTTTCAGAAAAAGAGTACAAGAATACCCTTAAGATTTGCTAAAATAATTCAGAAAAAGATTATTTGGATGTTAACTCTCATCAACATTTTTATATCAAAGAATAAACCAAAAACCCCAATGGTCGAAGGAAAAAATATTACATCAGTACTAAGCACGTAGAGTAACATGCGTAGCCAATAAAATAACGCCACGACACCCGCGCGACGCGAAAAAAAAAACGGCACAGTAACACGGGGAATATTCCCCCCCCTCGTGTTATTCATGTGTTATTGTGTATTATTCATGTGTTATTGTGTCCTAGGAATAATCCTGGTGTTATAATAACACAATAACACATCAATAACACATGAATAACACGCAATAACACAAATAACACACAATAACACATGAATAACACGGGGGGAATATTCCCCATATTACTTCGCCGTTTTTTTTTTCCTATCGCGCGTGGCGTGATTTTATTGTTTACGCATGTTATTTCTACGTCCGTAGTTTTGATGTAATATTTTTTCTGATCAAAGAGAATGCAAAGCCATCCACAATGATATCTTTCTCTATTATGCCTGAATATCTTTTAGAGGTATTTTAGTAAGAAACTTTAATTATTTTAAACATATTATCATCATTAGTAATAAAAAATTGAAGAATATCTACATTAATACCAATTCATTGCAAGTTCTAGCATAAGTCAGCCAACATTACACTACACCTAGATAATGAGAGAAGAAATTTGAGTGCTGAATTTTGATTATGCTAATTATGATGAACTCCATAAAATGATGATGGAAATTATTAGTTTGCATGTACTTAAATAAGTGTATATATGTTCTCATTCATGAAGCGGATAACTCCAAATAAAAATAACATTATAAAATAATGTGAAATTTATTGTTTTTTATGATGAGCATAACACATACAAAATCAATAGCACTCAAAAGAAACACAAGATTTTCGAGATCAATCCCAACAACTATTCTACGTCATAAAGCATTGAAGGCCTCACCATCATCTTATAAAAGTTTCCTTCAAGTCTAACCGATACTTTTCTTTCACACAGTAGACCCGATGCATTCCTCGACTTCAACCCACCAACTTGAATTCTATTAATAACACTCATAACCATATCACCATCACTTTGAACAATAAACTCGAGAAATCTAAAAAGTTCACACCTTATAATGATTTGATCCCCCACAGTTACAGCTAAAATTACATTCCATGTATTCAATTTTAGATCTACTCAAACGAAATGGCTCTAGAGTCAAATGTGGATGTCCATAATTAAGTTTTTTTTCGCGAACTCTTTCTCTAGTCTTATCCACGAGAAGAATATTGTCAGCTAACTTTAATCATGTGTCATATTTAGGTATAATGGTATTTGTCGGCTGATGGCACGAAGAAATTTCTTTTAAGCTTGATTAATTCAGACTCAAATGAACTTAATATTATTACATTAGCAGAGGCTACAATAAAAGTTTAGCATGAAAATGGTAGCTAATGAGAATTAAATGAAAGAAATAAGAGGCATTTAAATATATAACACTCATATCCCATGAATTTACAAATCTCACACCTAAGTTTTGTATTTTTTTACATTTATACCTACCAAAATCTTTCATATCATTTAAAAAAAAAATCATTTTTGCTTATTACAATAAGGAAAATAAACACTAACTACTAAAAATTCAAAGAATTTGAAAAGAAAAATCTCTGAATGCATAATCATTATAAGCATACATGCACATTTTGTATTTATAGTAAATATTTTGAAGGTTTTTTATATATAATATGTCAAGTGTAATCTTATTATAAAAATATGACACACATGAAAAAACTTAATGTATTCAACAGGGATACTAAGCATAAAATAAATTTTGTTATATATTTAATATCTATAATATAACTCTATAATAACTATTATTATAATTACCCTCAAATCCAACAGTTCCTTGCTATATCACTACTAAAAATACTTTTATTTATCATACCTTACTATATCATGCTCTTCTCTTAGCCAAATACAGATATACTTTTATCACAAATATTATACAATTCAATAATATCTAATACAATTCCAACAGTTCCTACCAAGCTTTTACTCTCATAACTCAACAACATTCCTTTAAAAATGGAAGCTTAAGTGCATGATACATAAATACATAAGACATGTAAAACTTGTACCGCTAGTCGTGGCATGTTGATAGAGCAGACTTTTTGAAGGTCTCGAGTCCCCTAAGGGCACGGGCTCGAATCCCTCTCTGACCAGTTTGTCGGTAGTGAGAGCGGTTTTCGAATAGTTAGGCACAGAGGGTGGTTGGGGGCTCGTATAATAGCCTCTAGTCATTCTCTTTTTTTTATAAAAAAAAAAAAGAGAGAGACATGTAAATCTTCCGAATGCTACAGAGCATAGATCAAGAAACCTTGTCGAGTGACACAGAACCCACAATATAAGAAGCAAATCCCCAAACTGTTTGTATTAAAGCAAGAATCTTGAATCCACCCATTGGATCATGCAAAAATATCACAGCCGCAATACTAGTAATTGGCACCCTCACCGCATTAAGAACTCCAGCAAGCAGCGTAGAAGCCAGAAATAGAACAGCAGTTCCCCCAAACACCCCAAGCTGAAATGTAATGGCAGACCAAACCAGCACCATATAGTATGATATCTCTCCTGTCTTAAACTTCTTCGCTTCAATCTTCATTTCATGGAAGTCTCCATTGGCAACCACACCGACCGTAGTGAAGAGGAACGCGCATAAAGAAACCATGACTTGTTGTTCCAGCACAACATGAAAGGATGTTCGTCCCAAAATTTTGACGAAAAGAAGCTCCGAAAATGCGAAAATCAAGCCATGGAGAGCAGAGCCCAGGATGTCCCAGATGAATCCAAGGGTGTATTGTGTGTTGCTGATGCCTGGGTACCTATCCGAATCGGAATCTAGAGCAATTATGACAACGCTAGCGGTGATGAGGACAATGGCGTTCAGGGAAGAGAGATTTATTTGGTTCTTAACGAGAAGGTAGCCGAAAAGAGCTGAAAATGCAAGCGAAGAGGCGGCGAGGAGAGCGGCGGTGGAGGCAGGGAGATATGCATAGGCCCAGGCATACAAGAGGTTGTCGGCGGCGCTGAGGAAACCCAGCAAGATATAAGAGAGGAAGAGCTTGAGGGTGAGAGGAGATGGTGATTTACTACCAAAAATGTAGATGGGGATAAGAAAGATGGCTGTTAATGGCCATCCAGCAACAGCCACCCAGGAAAGAATCCATTTACTATTGCCACCATTGTTGTAGTAAAGACGAGATAGAATACTCGAAGCTGGAAAAGCTGAGAGCATAAAGCTGCTACTTATAGTTAGCTGAATCCAGAAGAAGGTTGGTCTCTTAGAATATGTTTCCCGAGCTGATGAAATAAGTTCTGATATTCTATTTCTCAATGAGAGAGGAGATTCTGAAGCTTGTGGAGCATTTCCTGATTTGTATCAAGTAGAAGATTCTCAACTCAAATCAGTGTAAGTTTTGCAACCAAAGAGTGCAGACAAGAAGAAAGCAGGAAAATTAGCATACCTAGCACATAATTATTATGTATTTGCATATCTCACACATAGACTTTCATTTTTACACACATATTACTTTGGTGCTTTAAACCAATGCATGGAAAGGTTTATTTCACTTTTGAAAGGTCAAAGTGCTGTGTAAATATGAAAAAAATGCATAAATTTTGTCTGCTATGTATGCTTGAAGTGAATGATTTTAATTATGTCATGGCAATATGGCATGAAAATACTTGCATTGCATAAATTTGGGAGATTTGAGAAGGAAATTCAATGAAGTGTTTTTTTTCTTTCATTCATATTTTCAGATAAATTCATCTGGAACAAAATAAATATGCATGCTAACAAAGAGTATTGTACAATTTATCAAGGGAACTTTACATACATACCATATAATTCTTATGTATTAATATTTCTACCAACCAAAGTTTAATATTTTCATTTATGACACCTTGGTGTCATAAATCTATGTATAAAAAGATGTGTTTTATTTTTAAAAAGATAGTGAGGGAGGTATTTTTATGTGATATTATCAATTGGAATGATTTTGTAATTAAACTTACTCATTTCATTAACATTTTGGTTTAAATAGAGTCATACAACATTTACAAATAAACCCCTAGACTTCTTTTTACAAATAAAACCCTGCATTAGATACAAATTTCAACACTCCCCTTCAAGGTGGGCGAAAAACATTCTTTAAGCTCATCTTGTCACATAATCTATTTAACTCCACTGAACTAAGTCCTTGAGTGAGGCAGTCAACCACCTGCTCTCAAGTAGCTACATGACTTAATTCTAACAATTCGTTATTCAACTTCTCCTTGATGAAGAATCTATCAATCTCCACATGTTTAGTTCTATCGTGTTACACCAGGTTGTTAGCAATGTTGATTGTCGGCTTGTTGTCCACCACAACTTTGTTTGAGTTCCCTGATCCACTTTGAGTTCAACCAATAAGGTTTTTAACCACATTGTCTCAGTAACTCCTAATTTCATGGCCCTTTATTTTGCCTCTACTGCTGATCTTGCTACAATTGACTGTTTTTTCCTCTTCCATGAGACCAAGTTGCCACCTAAAAATATGCATTATTCTGATGTGAATCGTTTGTCATCAGCATAGCTTGTCCAGTCAGGATTCTTCTCGAATATCAACAATTTTCTTGGTGCACTCTTCAAATACCTCAGAATCTGATACACTGCATCCATATGACCTTTCCTTGGAACATGCATGTAGCGACTCACTGCACTTACTGCAAAAGAAATATCGAGTCGAGTGTGGCATAAAGATAGATCAAGCGACCTACCAACCTCTGATAGCTCTCATGATCAATAGATTCACCTGCATCCATACTGAGCTTAACCTTCTGATCAAATGAAGAGATCGTAGGCTTGCACCCCCCTATACCCGTCTTCGTGAAAAGATCCAGTACATATTATCTCTATGATAGGATAATTCCCTCAAGTTTATGGGCCATTTCAATCCCAAGAAAGTATCTGAGCTGTCTCAGATCCCTTACCTTAAATTAATTTCCTAATCTTTCCTTCAGTCGAGCAATATCGGTCTTACATAACCAGTGAAAATTATGACATTCACATACACAACAAGCATGGTGGTGTGACTTTCTGTTGTCGAAAGAACACACTGTGGTCGGCATTGATTTGTTGATATCTCATGCCAACCATAGCCATTATAAACTCGTCAAACATGCTCGAGAAGACTACTTCAAGTCATATAGTGATTTTCTAAGCCTACACACCTTGCCCACTATCTGGGATATACTGAATCTTGGTGGTATCTCCATATATACCTCCTCCAGTTGCTCACAAGAAGAAAAACATTTTTTACATCTAGTTGGTGGAGTCTTCATTCACCATTCACTGTCAGAGAAGTCAATGTCCTCATTGTGCTCATCTTTGTTACTGGTGCAAGGGTTTCATCGTAGTCAATGTCATATTTTTTATTGTACCCTTTCACCACTAGTTGTATTTTATACCTCTACACTTTCCCTTCTGGAGTTTGTTTTACAATGAAAGTCCACTTGCATCCAATTTCCTTCTTCTCTGTTGGTAGTGGTACAATCACCCATGATTGGCTTTTATCAAGTGCTACGAACTCTTCATGCTTTGTCGCTTTCCACTTGGGATCCTCGTTAGCAATTTGCCAATACTTGGGTATGGAGACAAAGTTCAATGATGCATTGAATGCTTCAAGAAAATGTGAGATGTTGGGATAAGAAATAGATTTTGCAATGTCAAATTCCCACCCGAAATGATTAGGAGGATGTCCAGCATTGCTGTCGAAAATCCTCCTTAACGTTTGAGGGGGAGGGGCAGCAAAAGTAGGAGGAAAAATAATATCACCTGGAAGTTTTGAATGAAAGGCAAATGATGTAGGTGCCTCAAGAGTTGGGGAAGATCGAGACAAGGGACTTATTGACACTGCAAGATCTATTTTCTCAGTTTGCTTCTTCCTCCGCATATACACCCTTAGCTCACCTTTAGTTTGAATCACACCACCACTAGGGCCAATCTCCTCGATTTTCGTCTCCTCAATTGATTCATCCCACATCACAGGACATGATACCCCAGCCTCCTCCTGAGCACTATCAATAGATACCTCTTGAGCTGCAACTGAATCATGTACCTGAGCAATGGTAGCAAAACTCTGTGGAACAAATGGAGTTACATTAAACTCCAACTTCTTCTGCATATGTGTTGTCACAATGAAACTTTCCACATGCTTCGAGTCACGAGGCTTCAACATGCTTGCCTCATCAAATATAATATCTCAGCTAATGAGAATTTTTTTCTCTGCCTGATCATAATGTATGAAGCCCTTGAATCCACGCCTGAAGCCAATGAAGATCATTTCTTTATTTTTGGTTCCAGTTTATCATTCTTCATGAGGCAGTAAGTTGGACACCCACACCCACCCTCATGTGCTCAAGATCTCTGGCAAGAAGTTCCAAACACATATCCTTTGGGGTCTTCTTTCCAATAACTACAAAAGGTGGACAATTTACCAAGTGACAAATATAATTTATGGTCTCAGCCTACTAGACTCTATCCAACACAATGTTGGGCAATATACATCGAACTACCTCCACCAAAGTATGGTTTATCCTCAATGTCACCCCTTTTGATGCAGTGTCCTCGAACAAAGAAGTGGCGCTCTATCTCAGCTTTTTGGTACCCTTGCAAGATGTGTATTCACTCTCATTGTCTGATCTGATATACAAAATCTTTTAATTAGTATGAGTCCCAATTCACTTCTTCTAAGTATGAAAATCTTCAACACCTCGCTCTTACACTCCATGGTGTAAAGCCAAACATATATGGAGTAATCACTGATAAGAGACAAAGTATCTTCACATGCTGAATGATGTTGTTGTGGGCTTAAAAAAATTGAAATACCAAACTCTTGTCGAGATGAGAAAATATATAATACACTACCTAAAGATTTTGCCTTCATTTTATGAGAATTTTAAGACCTAGGGTTCAAGGTTTCTCATAGGCACAAACCCACGTCGTTAATCATCCCTCCCAATAGTCGAAGAGCACTTTTGATTAAGGCTAATCATTAGACGATAACTATTCAAACTTAACATATAGTAGCGGCGAATTTAAATATAAAAATTACAAAAATTATTACAGTGAGCTTAAAGAGGATGGTTAGGGAAACAATGAAGAGCCCAAACAAGATGTCATAGTTTGTCATCCTGGATTATCATGATCCCCGGTCTACTTAGCCAACAGAACTTTGTGTCTAAGGTAATTGATCTAAGTTGAGCATAACCAATAAAGAGCTTTGTNGACTGCTTAGCATGAGCTCAATCTTGTCAACTCAAATCCCTCTAGGGAGGAGGATCAAACTGCTAATAAATCAATTAAATTTATTAGACTGCTTACATGATCAAAATGACTAATCAACTCAAATCCCTCTAGGACTTACGACCTCGCCCTAGAGGTAAGACGACCCGTTTACAAGTGTTTGCAATTTAACAATTTTTCATATGAGAAAATGAGATTTTTACAAAGCTTTGAATTAAGTTCGCTTATTTGGAGACAAATTTACATATTGTTTAAGCATGTGTTTAACTCACACAACATTATCAATCAATTAAATTTAAAGTTGTCTGAAGTTGTTGATTTAAGCTGATTTTTTAAATAGCTTTTTACGCATTTCGAGACAAATTTAATTTTAAACATAAGCATATATTTTAACCAGCAGAGCATTCTTGGACCTTATGATTGAGCAAATAACATGTTGACGGAGCACATGCAGGGCCTTTATGTTTGTTAATTTGGACTAATTTTAAGGGGTTTTATTATTATTTGCATTGGTCAGTTAACATTGAGTTTTGTTCAAATAATTTTACTTTTAGCTTTGCATTCTATCCACTCGTGTAGTTAGGGTTGTGAATCTGGTGATAAAGAGCATGAATTGGATACAATTTTGTAGATTTCAAATTAGATTCCAATTTAGATGCTTTAACTAGATGGTGTTTTGAAATTTTATCTGTTTATTAGCGACAAAATTCGTATTTATATGACTTATTAAACTCAAGTGGACCCCACACATAATTTTTTTTTCCTTCTATAAATAGAAGGGTTGTTTCAATTCATTTAATTCAATTTCAGTATTATGAAGTTTTCTTAAGAGCGAGGAAATTTTTTCAGTGTTTTAAAGAGCAAAGTTTCACAATTTCAAGTGAGTTTTCTTTTTAGCATGTTTTAATTTATGTTTACAAAATTCTCTTTTAAGCTTAATCTTGGGATTCCTCAAACCATTTGGCTTCTGATCAGGTTCATTTTAAGTCCCTTGGAAAATAAAAAATTCAGCAGCCTCCTGATGTCATCCCCGCGTGGAGGCTACCTCTCTAGGTCATACCCACTTGTCAAACATGCATGGGCGGTGTTTTTCAACACCAAGGCGGTAAATTTTTTATCCCACCCGTTTAATAGACGTGCATTGGTGGTTTTTGCGATCGTAAACCTTGGATCTCATCCATTTAAAAGATGTGCATGGGTGTTCATATATCAATAGCAAGTTTCCTCATTCCATCGGAGCAACGGAAATAGATACTTATATGCACCTATGTATACCTTGTGTGTGGGGCAAGCTATCGAGAGGAGGCAACAAATAGTTAATTCCAAAGGTTCTAAGTCGCAATTCTGCACAATTTACTGATTGTGGCCATAGTTGGAGTTGGTGATGATTCTCGTTGAGATAGTAGAGGCCGACGAGGAGGCTTAGATCCAGAAAAAAGTATCATTTAGTAGCTGTCTTGAATAGGATTTCAACAAATTAACTCCAATGACAGCAATATATCAAATAAGGATTTGAGTTAAGTTGCCTTCTCAAACAAATAGCCAGCATGACAACTTGAAATCCTGTAAATCTTCAAATCTTATTTCCCCACCTTCTTCAACTTAGCCCTTTAAATCTTGTATCTTCCCTATTCTACCTTAAATCCGTGTTCATTAAATCTGAATATTGGATGGCTGGAAAGTGGGAGGAGCTACACTGAGAAGGAGAAGCAGAGCTGTTAACCAGTGCGAAGGAAATGGGGACCGGGAGAGGGAAATGTAGCTGCTCTGACATGTGGCAGAGAGGAGAATTGTGGTCTTGGTTGCCGGTGCTGGGTGGTTCGCATGAGACAGGAAGCAGGAGAGGGAGCAGCCGGCAAATGTGAAGTGAGAAGTGGAAGAAAGCTGCGCTATCTACTACATGAAGAGCAGGCAAATGGAGAGGAAGAGCCGTAAGTGCAGGAGATGGGTTTGCTGGGTGACGGGAAGCAGCCTCTGCAAGGAGAATGGAGGGGCATGCAAGTGGGGTGTGAGAGAAGAAGTAGAGAGGAAGTGGTTAGAGATTCAAATGGGAGATAGGGGAGATCGGGCTGCTTCGCACGAAAACGTGAGGAAGAGTGCTCTTTCTTGGTGAGGAAAGGCGTGAGGGTGCTATCGTGTATGTTGCACCGGCTACAGAGGAGAGTAAATTGGATATCATTATTAAAATTTCTCTTCTTATTGGATGAGATCTGCAGTGGTAGCAAGTCGCAAATATAAGCAGTGGCTACATACATTTGACTTGAATGTTTTTATTAAATTATGCGTTATCTGGAAACCGTGCAATTAATTTATGTGCTAAATCATTTCAAGGAAATCTAAATCTAATGTTCCGGACAATAAACACGGTCTGTTTCACGAATAGAACTCATTTGAGCAAATTTATGTCAGTGTAGATAAATTTGAATTCGATTCATGCGAATTCGCTTCCTATCTGGTTGTTTCATCATGCTAACTCCTCTCAATAATAGGCTGAACATAAGGACAGTTCGTTTTGGAAACATGAATAATTTTATGTGAATTCGGGTGTTTTAGATCTTGATCGAAACATTTCTTATTGGATCGTGCATTGTCACATTCTTCATTTGATACATTTGTCATCTCCGATCGACTCCTCTCGTGGAGTATATGTAAGGGTCAGCAAGTGTCTTCATCTAGCCTCAAACATCTGTGTGAAGATACTTTAAAATATATTTTTATGTTGTTGATGATAATATCAAAAGATACACGTATTTTCTTATCAAATACACAATGTTCACAAAAATAGAGCTTATAAGTACTTACTCCTTTGATCAATCATTACATCACCAAAGCCTGAAGTGAAGTCTCTTCATTATGAGCTAGTCGCATATGCCACAATGTAGTGGTATTAGACGAATCATCAACAACAATAACAATTTCAATCATTGTACTATATTGAAGATAGAAAATATTATAATGAAGAACTTTCTTCATAAAAACTAGTGCTCAAGACATTCTCAGAATTTTTTCTTCAATAACTGCATTGTAGTCCTTGCCTTTTAAGACCTCAACTGATAACAAATTGTTATTAATATCTAAAAAATGTGTAACATTAGTCAACTTCCGCATGGTACTATCATGCATACTAATAAAAACACTTCATACATCAATAGTATGACAAGTTTGATCGCTACTGATAGTCATTGCACCACCATCAAACTTCTTAAACGTACAGAGCCACTCTCAATGAGGATACATGTGATGGGAAGCACTTGTGTCCAAAATCCAACATGAATCATCTGTATACAAATTGTGAGAAACTACAGATGATGATACATCTGAATCTGTCTAGTCACACATTTTCACAGTAAGATTAGCTTCGCCTTAAAGAAAACTTTCTTTCTTTTCTCCTTCAACTTCAGATGATTTTTATTCCAATAACTAGTCCCTAAACAGAAAACACATTTTTTTTCAAAACTATGCCCACGAAACTTGTCCCACTTTTGAGAAGTATCACCACCGTCACTCTTCTTTGTCCAATTCTTCTTCTTCTCAGATCTAACGTTAGAGTGTAAGCGTCTCAGCCTACTTCATCTTTGCGGGCTTCTTGTCTCTTCAACAGAACTAATGGTTAAAAAATATCGTAGTCACCTCACCATAATTTAAGACATCCTTCCCATAAATGAGTGTCATAGTGAAGTTTTTTTATTATTCTGAAAGCAAATTCAATAGAAAGTGTTTTGTTTTTATCTCCAACCTCATCATCCATATTTAATAGATAGACCCAAAAGTTTGTAAAATCATTCAAGTGTTCATCAATAGTAACCCTC
Source organism: Phalaenopsis aphrodite (assembly GCA_003013225.1). Classification (NCBI taxonomy): domain Eukaryota; kingdom Viridiplantae; phylum Streptophyta; class Magnoliopsida; order Asparagales; family Orchidaceae; genus Phalaenopsis; species Phalaenopsis aphrodite. The sequence continues at coordinate 290,580 of NEWO01000740.1, forward strand.
GTCTCCTCTGAAACCTATAGAGTCAACGTTTCATATCAAGAAAATTCTCTATGTTCTTCATGATATATTTGTCCTCCATCTTTTTCCACAACTTTTCCTTAGAAGTTTTCATAATCATTCATATTTGATCTCCAAATATAAGTAAATTTGGATCAAGTCACAAGCACTCTGACTCATTTTCAACCGATCTCTTTTTGAAAACTTTATTTATCACCATCAAGAATTTCATCCAAATTTAAAGAGCGCAACGAATTCATCACTTCAAATCATCAAATGCCAAAGTTTTCGTTGAGGTTAAATCTCATCACATCGTTCTTGACAGGATGCATAACCACTTGATGAATTGACGCATTTTTCACAATCATGCTAAATGTTGAAGTACCTGAAAACATGTTATTATTCATGGTTCCACCAAATCTCGTAATCTCTTTGCCTTATGTCTGCAACGACACCAAAATTGCACCCACTTATTGCCGGAATCACACCAATCCGATTCTAATACCAATTTTTTGTGCAAAATAATGTTGAAAATAAAATCACACAACAAGCAAACAATCAAACAGTGTGATTTATGTGGTTCGGAGTGAATCTACCACATCCATATAGAGGGGTTATTTCACCATCAACAGATTGGGAGAGAGGAAAAATGACCAAAATAGGGTTACAATTACGTACATAAAAATAAGTTATAATCACTTCTACAAATAAGAGGGGATTATGATATATAAATTAGAAATATATAAAAGAACTTATAAATAGATTTTTACTTCGGTTGCTTAATATCAAGCTCTCTAGTATAGAAAAGATCATGTAATTAAATCTCATCTAATTAGGTTACCTAATATCAATCTTCTTAATACACAACCATTAGATTTAATCCTTTTAATAACAGAGAAAATATTATATGGCTCCATGAAACCTTTTTGTAATGGTTTAGCCATCTGTTATAAGGGTTTTATCAATAGCCACAAACTACTTTAGACAAGTAGAGCTTGAACACAATCCAAAGGAATGAAGGGAGATCAATGTAATCCAAATTATTGAAGAACCAAAATCCGAGGCTGAAGTCTTGTCAAATTTACGTGTATGTCCATCAGAAACCTCTGTAAAGTTTAATCATTCTGGACTGCTTGTTGTGGTCAAATAAAACAAAATATAGCCGAAGAAAACCATCAGAAAAATACTTAAGAAAATTTGAATCAATCCGAAGTACACAATTGACATGTTCTTCAAAAGAACAACCCACCATTTTCCAAAAAATTAAAAATAAAAAGTAGTTTAAGCCAAATGAATCAACTATCGCATAACAATTCCAAGCAAAAACTCGCCGTAAATTCCTCTAAACAACCCTAAAAAATACGGTTAAGAGTAGCGAAGAAAGGCACAATCAAAGGTTCTCTGAAAGGATGACATCGAAGAAAAAAACCTGACGGCGCTTAAAAGATGAGAAGCAAAAGAGAAATTTCAGTACCGGGGGACGGCTCCAACAACAACAGCGTTCTTTGCGGCCCCAATACTTCATCTCTCTCCATCTTCCCCAATTTCTCGCATTCTCTGTAGGGGAGAAGTGATCAGTGGGCTGAAGTACTAGGTTGAATTAAAGTATAAATTATTCCAAAAGAATATGTAGTACAAGTTGCCTTCTGCCTCCTGCTGTGCTGCAAGCATCTTGCTTCTAAACGCGAAGAGAAGCTCAGAGACTCTTTGGCTGGAAGCTGGAGCTAAGGAGCCGCGTATCGTGCTTCTAAGCCAAAGACTGCGGTGAGTGGAGGGGTTTTATAGAATTGCCACCTAAAATCCTTGGATGATTTTTGCATATAACCCTCAGTTCTTTTGTATTTATATATCTGATACATAATCTTTAATTTTTACATTCATGCCTCAGGATGAATTTCTTAAAAGTTGAATGGAACTCCTTATAAAAAAATATATTAAAAGAGGTGGAATCAATATGTAAATATACATATTTTTTTACGTTTGGGGCAGCTTTTTTGGCAGTGTGGTGGGAGAACTACATCGGGGTGATTTTTTAGTTAATGCGGTGTGGTGACTTTTTGGGAAAAGTTGGCTTAAATGTGGGTTGCGGGTTTGACCTTGCAACCGGCGTTTCTTTATAATCTTACTACCACCCTGCGTTCCTACCCCTCTCTCCCCTCCCCCCGACTCGCTCACAACTCTCTTGTGTCCTTCTTTCCCCTCTTTTGAGATACTAACCTAAAGGTAACATATCTCGCCTTTCTCCCTCTCTTCTCTGATCCGTGGCTCTGGTGGGTAGGGTTTGTTTTTCTTTTCATCTCCCTCTTCCCTCCGATCTCCTGCTATGTTTGGTTGCTTTGCTTTCTGTCCTCCCATGATATTCTCTATCATTATTTATGTGGTTTGAAATGATTTTGCGATTTGTGGCTTTCTAATTTGTGGTTGAAGCTCTAAGTTCAGAAATTTGGATTTTACGATTTTTTTTGGGTTTTCTGTGCTCTATTTGGCTGATGGTTTGTGTTCTTTGTGCTCTATGCGGTCGATGGTTTGTGGTGGTTGTGTTGTGATATTAGATTTTACAATTTTTTTTAGTTTTCTATGTTTTATTCAGTTGATTGTTTTTGGGGGTTATGATGTGATGTTTGTGGTTGCCCAAACTAGTGGCAATGTGTATCATGACTTTGTAGTGCTATGTGTTGTACTGTGAAAATCATGCTTTAGTTGGCGACGGTGGTGATTTTATAATGGTTTTCCAAAATATTGGATTTTGTGATTATGTTAGTGTTTGTCTGAAATATGGCTGTTGTGTTGTGATGTTGGTGATTGTCGGAAATCGTGGTTGTGTTGTTATGTTGGTTTATGGTTGCCAAAAATTTTGTGATGGTTGTTTATGGTTGCCTAAAATATGGTAGTTATAATGTTATGGTAGTGGTGTTGGTATTGTGGTGTTAGTGGTTTGTGATGTTTTGGTGTGGTCATGTAGTGGTAGTGGTCAAAAGGCTTAGAGATGCTAAAATCCTCAATGCTTCATGCATGATGATCTCCACGTCTCATGATAGCTAGATCTTCACCTCTCAAAATGAGGGGGTCGAAGTCAAGGATGTCCCCATATTGGAGGACGGTGTCTCTTCGACAGTTGATGGGTTGATCGAGGTCAACCTAGGCACAGACAATCCTTGTCCCACTTTTATAAGTAAACTCCTGTTGGATTCTATGACTAGCAAGGTCATGGAGATTTTCAAGGTGTTTCAAGACTGTCTTGTATGGAGCTATTCTGAAATGTCTAGCTTAGCTTTGGAGATGGTCTTCCATCATCTTGGCATCGACCTGAGTGTTATTCCTAAAAAAGAAATGCCTCAAAGAATGTGACCAAAGATAGATCTGATGGTTATCAAAGAGATTAAAAATCTCATCTAAGCTAGCGTCATTAGGGAAGTCTTCTACCCTACATGGCTTGCAAACATCGTTCTCGTTTGTAAGAAGAACGAACATATACAAGTTTACATCAATTTTTAGAATCTGAATGAGGCCTACACGAAGGATGACTTCCCTCTGCCTATACCAGAGTTGATGGTAGACATTGCCTCGACAAATGAAATGTTCTCTTTCATAGATGACTTGTCCGGATACAATTAGATCTGGACGGCCCCAGAAAATGAACAACATATGGCATTTTGCATGCCTATAGGCATTGTTTACTACAGAGTCATGCCCTTTGGCTTAAAAAACGTCGGGGCAATCTACCGGCATGTCATGATTCATATTTTTGATGACTTACTGCATCATCAGGACAATTGTTACATCGACGCTGTCGTGATTAAGAGTCAATTTGAAGAGGACCATATTTTAGAACTAAGGACCGTCTTTGAACGCCTTAGAAAATATGATATGAAGATGAACATATTGAAGTGCGCTTTTGGAGTGTCTTCCAAGAAATTCTTGTGCTTCATAGTCCGACATAAGAGAATTGAGATCGACCCTAGCAAGATAAAATCAATCATAGAGATGGAGCCTCCTAAGAGCTTAACAAAATTGTGTTCCCTTCAAGGGAAGCTTGTGTTCATTAGAAGATTCATTTCAAATGTTTTCGGCTGTTGTAGACATTTTTCGGCATTGATAAAAAAAGATACTCGTTTCCACTGGGACAAGGCATGTCAGGATGCTTTTGACAATATCAATCGTTACATGTTGAATCCACTAGTTCCGACGCATATGATCTCAGGGAAACCCCTTAACTTGTATATCAATGTGCTTGATGAGTATGATGAGTATGATGAGTATGTAAGAGCCCTATTAGCACAAGTTAAAGAGGATAGGAAAGAAAACTCTTTGTACTACCTCAGTTGGTGTTTCATTCCAACTGAAATGAAATATTTGAAAATAAAGAAGCATTGCTTGGCATTGATATCCTCTGTTCAGAAGTTGAGGCATTACATGCTCTCGCACCACATTGATTTGATCTCAAGGGTAAACCCCATGTAGTATTTGATGACTCATCTCAATTTACCTGGGCAATTAGCGAGAAGGATCATGCCCTTATTGCAGTTTTACATATCATATATTTCTCAGCGAGCCATCAAAGTACAAGCTTTGGTTGAATTCCTAGTGGTCCATCCGATACCAGCTGACTCGTTGTTTAACAATGACTTTCCTGATGAATTTATATATGCCATCGATTCCCTTGAGTGGGAGTTGTACTTTGATCGTGCCTCTTACTTGAAGGAAGGCTCATTCAGATCTCTCTCGAGGGTGAAGGTTGGCATCAACTTCATTTTTCGTGTCCCCCAAACATGGTGCTCTTTGTTATTCATATACCTTGACAGAGCCACATATGAACAACGAGACGAAATGCGAAGCCTTGATTCTTGGATTAGAATAGTCATCTAAATGAATATAAAAAAGATCAAGGTCTATGGAGATTCACAACTCATCATCAGTCGGCTGTTGGGAATTTACAAAGTTCTCAAACCAAATCTCTTAGCTTACCATAAGAGAGTGATGGTATTGTTGGAGTACATTTTTGATGTTACATTGATTAAAATTTCTCGTTCTTTGAATGATAAAGTTGATGCACTTGCTAAGCTATCCAGGGAACTATTAAGCCCTACTGAAGACCACTCGACAATAATTAATCAAGATAGAAGGATCCTCTCACTGAAGTGTTTTGAGCCTTCAGAGGCTACCACTGTGGGTAATGAAGGAGCAATATTTGTTGCTCCTGAAAAGCCTATCACATATCTAACAAAAGCGATACTCCTCGTCGATCGCTCTCAAGCTACTCAAATTCAAAAAAGAGCAATGTCTTATATAATCATGAATAGTAAGCTCTACTGATGCTCATTCAAATGGATGTGGTTTTGATGTATTAGGAAGGACATTATTCAGAAAATTATTACTGAAGTTCATGATGATCTATGTGGATCCCATTAATTGGGTCCCAAAATGAAGTTCAAGATCTAGAGGCTCGGATATTATTAGCCTTCAATCACCCTTGATTGCATAGAATATGCCAAGCAGTGTTATCATTGTCAGATATTTAGTTTAGCATCTCATCAACCCCCGAACGCGTTGCACCCTACAGTTGCATCATCAACCTCCGAACGTGTTGCACCCTACAGTTGCATCATGGCCCTTTGAGGGAGTTCAAGATGATTTAGGTGCCCCGAAAATTCACAGCTTGCTGACCGGGGATTTCATGACGTGTTGGGTCGACTTTCTTCATGGACAGGTAGACTTGAGTTCTTAGTAGCTGTATATAACGGGTCTGTGGTGCCCCGACCCAGTTACCTCTACGTTATAAGATAACTCTTCCTTCCTGTCGTTGAGCCTTTTTGAGCATTGTCGCTCCTTTGACTTCATTGATATCATTTTGATGGCCTGATGTCGATGAGTTGCCCGCTTATTTGGTATAAGATGAATTTTCCTCCACCCTTATGGCTCGGACATGCTTTGAGGTATTGGGATATCCCTGTCAAGATGATTTAGGTTATTCCGTGAGCACCCTATGCCAATGAGCCGTTAGCCCTTTGGGATGTGAGAGACTCCCTCTCTGTCCAATACCTTATTAAGAACTTTGGAGCATCGTGACTTTCCCACACGGAATCACCTTCCTTTGATTGCCTATACCCAAGATCTATGATAATTCAAAACGAAACTTCTTTTATCTATATTATTCTTGGGTATCCCCCAAGATGTAATTAACTGGTAAGAATACACTCCTTTGGGATTGCTTTTGACGCCATAATAGGTACATACACTTGACTCTCTGGTTATGGGTAGTCTACATAGATACTTCTTTTGCGGATATTGGTTCAAGACGCCTTCGCCCGATCTTGTTTGTGCGAATATGCTTGACCTATCCTTGCGATGTTTTATCTCATGTAGACTCTCCATGTTTTGTTTTTTTTTCTCTTTTTTGTCTTTTTGTTGCATGTCACTTCTTATTCGGTTCCTCTCCTCTTCGAATCACTTATTTGATTTGGGAGGCAGATTTATTCGAATAAGGGAAGTATACGACTATTGACAAGCTGACAACTTCAAAAATAGAAGAGAGAGAAATGAACAGAAATAGACTAACGATCCGCTGGGGTGAGGCTTTCTCTTCACCATGAGGGTTTTGCTCTTGTGGAATCTAGAGTATCTGTAAGATCAACAACTC
>NEWO01000740.1:301265-313872 GCA_003013225.1 Phalaenopsis aphrodite
TCTACTAACAAATATCATCGACATTCTTAGATTAAAAAAATATCATTACTAAAAAGGTAAACATCTAGAGTAGAAGCATGACTGAATATATTCAAAACATTAACAAGATGATGCATAAACAGGCGGAGCATCATCTCCAAAAAATAAAAGATCATCAGAATGTATATTAGATTATTTGTTTGATTAAGACTTTATTGTGTAATATAATTATTTTTAATATCTAACATGAGGAAATGACATAAAAAAGATAAGGTGAAAAGGGAAAACATTGTCTCAAATCAAAAGAAAAAGTAAAGTAACCATTCATTTCACCACTAATAATAACTGGGAAGTAAACATTAGTCGTATGGGCTTTGATCCAATGAATAAAACCAATATGGAAATCCAATTTGATCATTCTATTGTAAAGAGAATTTCAATAGTCTTTATCAAAAGCTTTACATAAATCAATTTTAGAACAAAATTTCTTACCAAAATTAACATGGTTAAAACCATATAAAAACTCAATAGCCAAAATGATATTATTAGCAATTTCTCTCCCTTTATTTAAAATAGCCTAAATTGAATTAATTTTATCACAAAGAATATGTTTAATTATATGAGCTAAAAGCTTAGCAATGACTTTATACAACATACTACACAGAGAGAGATAGGAAGAAATTCATTTAAAGATAGAGCACAGTTCCTTTTGGGAATTAAGGCAATGACAATATCTTTGACCCAATTGAGATGCTTACTAGTATTACAAAATTATTTTATATCATGCATATTATCAACCCCAATAATATTTCAATAATTTTTAAAAAAAATTGAAGTAAAATCATCAGACTCAAGTGATTTTTAATTTTAAAAGAATTTTCTTCGTTGGAAAAGTATTTTATTAAGGCTTCATAATCCAAAGAAAATAATATTAATAAAAAAATTATAAATTATGAAGAAAATAATATCAAAATATTTATTAAGCAAATACTTAGAAAAAAAGAAGTCTCTTCTTTAACAATATGCTTTTGTTGTTCCAAGTAAATATCATTAATTAAAATTTCTTAAAGAAAAGTACAATTATTTTTAAATCTAATCTTTTGATAAGGAAAGTTTACACCATCTTCATCTTTAGATAACCAATCAAAATTAGCCATTTGTTTTAAGCATTGCTGAGTTTATGTGGGTTAAAAACAGTTGATTAAGTAAACCTTTGAAAATAGGATTGACATCCAAATTATTCATAAAAATTTTAAATTTACCTTTTAATACATTAATATAATTAGAAAGATAATTAGAATTGTATCAATTTCAATGCTTAAAAGCTTCTTTGAAATTCTTCAGTCATTGCAAAGGGCAAATAAAAGATCACTTATAACATCAACATTCCAAGCATCAAGAACAATTTCAAACAAATTAGAACAACCACTCCAATATTTCTTATACTCTTCAGAAGTGAAATTATCCAAAACTATATAAAAATAATAATAAGAAAATTCAACCTAAGAAGCATTGCAGAAATCTCTATCAAGAATACATCTAATATGATTATTAATTTGATTATTATACCTAATCTGATGACCAATATTTTATAATTCACAAATATTAGAATTTAGAGTGCAATTATTAAAATTAGTTAGCTTCAAAAGAATAAGTGGCAGACCACCAACTTTTTTAACAACTCTAATAATACAATTAAATTCACCCAACAAAAGAAAATGATCATTAAAATTAACAGCAAGATAAGCAATATAATTCTAAAAATTCTTTCTAATAATGACACTATTATTAATATAAATGAAAGTAATGAAAAACTTGTTATAAGAAGTTTAGTAACAGGGAGATTTAACTTCTAAAGTGGTAAAAGAAAGAACCTTAACATTCCATTTAACCTAAATACAATCATTCTTAACAATGTCAAGGTTTTTCACACTTCATTCATTATTGAAAAGTTTGAACTTGTTAGTAGAGAAACTATCAAAAATAAAAGAAAGAGAGCTTATTTTCAACATGATTCTTATAAATGATCTTTTTACAATAAGAGATACTGGTTTTATTATTAAACCACAAACATTTCAAGCTATAAAAAAAGTAAAATTGACGCAGAACATTACCAACTCTGATTTTTCTTTTTATTACCATAAGGTAGAGAGAAAAGAGATGGAAAAAATATTAAAGACATTATTTGACATAATAGAAATAATATTACCTGTCATAATAGTATAAACATTTCTAATAATAGCATTATGACCTATAATATCACCCTTAACGACCTTATTATTACAATCAGTAGCCACATTATCAAAAGAATTAGAAACATGAGGTAACAAAATAACTCTCATTTCAATTTAGTAAAACTAAACTTTCATTTAAAAAATTCTTATAAGACAAATTATCTTGATTAATCTCAATAGCACTAGAGAAAATAAATTGAGATAAAACATAACGTTCAAGATCAGCAATAATATTATGTCCAACATTAGGTTCAAAAGGCTGAGCATCAACATTCTCTCTAGCAATTTCAACGCTCCACAACGAAACATTAGTAGGAATATTTAAATCTAGTGCAGATAAATTAATGTTGTTATTAATAGTAAAGACCATAATAGGAATATGTAGCATACTTATGCTTCTTTGAAATCTTCAATTAGTATAAGACCTATTATTACCCCTTCATTTAAAAAGAGGAGCAATGGTACTAGACTGAACATTCATAACCTAAGGATAAGATTGATGATCATGAGCAAAGGCACAACAAGTCTTACACGGAGCGAGTTTCAATTCGTAAACCACAGGTAAATTAAACTCCTACCCTTTAATATCCAGAGGAATGAAATCAGGTAGAGAGAAAATTATATTTTTTTGTATGCTAACTCTGGCAAAAGCAAATTTAAAAAACTTAGATGTAAAAGAATCATCAGCCAATGAAACATCAAAACAACTTGCAATTTTTGAAATACCAGACTCATCCCAACAACATATATTCAATTCAATAAATTTTTCCCAAATGATTATTTTAAAAAAAAAAATCTTATTTGACTAGTTTAAAATCATATGATCATTTTTTAAAAAATGAATAATTTGTCATTGATATACCAAGGTTCACAAAAAAAAAAAAAAAAAAACATATCAAAGCCCTTCACACAATTAAAATTAAGCAAAAAATCCTTCAAATAGAGATATAAGATCTACAATACCTTTCAATTTCCATATTCTAAGAATAGCTTGCTGCAAGTTACCATATAAAGGACGCTTGTCAATCACATACCCAAATGGTGCTAGAGTCCTTTACTTTGAGCCATCAATAACTTATTGATCACAGAAAAAAACCTGATTTGCTGAGCATTGAACATATGAGATATTAAATTAGTAGAACTAATAATATTAGACTAAATAAGACTCTTCCAATTAAGATTATGGCCAGAGCAAATAAGAGACTAAGAAGAAGAAGGAGAAGAGATGAAAACTTATTAATGAGAAAAAATAAACGTTAAAAGACCCAAAAAAACAAAAGAGAAACCAATAGAGAAGTAAAAAAGAGGAGAAGAAGTACCGGTTTTCTCAAAAGAAAAGAAAATTAATGATGAAAACCACCAAATCCTAGAGAAGATTCAAAAACGCCTTAAAACACCGCTACTTCATTCAAAATCCTAACTAATCCTTTCTCCTAAGGTTGTCAAAAAAAACTCATTGTTCGCGAACAGCTCGTGTTAGGCTCACTAAGCAGTTTGTGTTTGATTTATTCGTTAAGCAAACAAGCCAAACAAGACTAAATTTTTTGAGCTCGATTTATAAATGAGCCGAAGATGATTTGTGTTCGGCTCAATTTGGTTCAAATTAAGTAACTAATAAATAAATAATATCATTATAATAATTATTTTTAAATAATCTTAGTTAGCATTGTAAATTTAAAAAATAAATATTTTGTGTTTGATATGCAAATACATAAGAAAAAAAAAAAGGGAAAAAAATTTCCTCACACAATTCTTTATGAAGTGAATCCTTTAGACAAAAACACTACAACTATAAAAGTTCATCCTAAAAACTTAAAACTACTTTAGCCTTGTTACATGCTGTCCTCCCAGCCTTCAGTCCTTTGTCCTACCTGCGTCCACTCCTGCATTTACGTCTTTCTAGTGCTGCAGTCCACTTGACTAGGGGTGTAAACGAATCGAACACGAACGAACAGAGCTTGTGTTCGTGTTTGGTTCGTTTGAAATTTAGTTTGTTTGAAATAAGCTCGTATTTGAAATTGTTCGTGAAGTCATTGTTCGTGTTCGTTTCTTAACGAACGAGTCGAACACGAGTCGAACACGAGCTGTTCGCGAACAACAAGCCAGTTTGACATCCCTAATATTAATNCGAACACGAACTGTTCGCGAACAACGAGCTTTTTTGACAGCCCTACACTTAGACACAGAAAAATGAACCTGTAACTACAAAAAAGTTGTCTTATGCATGTAAATGCCAGACAAAATCACTGCCTCCTTCCTGCCTCCCCAATCGTGTGGCTCGCACTCCCACCCTCCCATTAATCCCACATCGTGAAATTCCAAAAACACACATAATTTTGGCAGGATTTCAATGCTTGAGCTTGACTTTGGATTTGGGTCATGTGCATGCGACTATAAAAAAAATTTAAACTAAAAAATAAATTTTGAATAAATGAATTTCAATTGAGTTGAACATAAATTTAATTCGAACAAATGGGTTTGAATCAGACCGAACATGAATATGCCATTCACGAGCCATTTCAAACACGAGTTGAACAAAAATAAAAAAAAATTTAACGAGCCGAACATGAATAAAGCTCAGGCTCCTCAGATTCGACTCATTTGCACCTCTCATATCTACAACTTAGGGCCCGTTTAGGATAGTTTATAAGTGCGGCGACGTTTTTGAAAACGCCGTCTAACCGTTTGATTTGAACATTTTTGAATACGCTGTCTGTCACGTTTAGGTATTTTACACTAAACGTAGGCAGCGGGTCGACCATCCGTGGGTCGCTTTTCAGGAAAAAATACTTATCTTAAAACACACAACCTGCCCCAAACAGACTCTTAGAGTTTTGGGCATTTAATCATTCCGGTTAACACGTCAGAGGGCCTTGAATTTGCAAATTACTTTGCTTTACTACGATACATAGCTTACATGGGGATCTGTTTTCCATGTGGAGATCTGCGTGATAATCCCGCAAGGTCAAATATAGCTATCATTTTCACTTTGATCCCCAAAATTTCATTTACCGTTAGATTCTTTTGACCGCAGATCTGCACCGTCCGTTCAACCATAGCTTTCCGCCGACTGCCCTTCGATATATATATATATATTTATTTATTTATCTGCTTATTTTTTAATTTAAAATATACTAAGAAAAGGAAAAAAAAAAAAAAGAAATAGGATTTGGGTCAGATCTTTAAGATAGTTCTCTTTGGCTTGATCGTCCCCTCCTCCTGTGCAGAGCTTGATTCGTTTTCTCTCGGGGATGGAGGCCGCTCGATCTCTGGCGATTCTACCGTGGATCGCGTTGGTGCTCGCGATCGTCGTCGTTAGGGGAAATGGCTTCTATCTCCCCGGCGTCGCGCCGGCGGATTTTCAAAAGGTTAGTCATGCGAACCAATCGCTTCTAGATTTTCTTGATGTTATTGTTGCTCGGCTCGATCCATTTGTTAGTCGGATTGCATTACTTCTTGATCTGTGTCTCTCATAGTTGGTGGCATTCGTTCTTTGTTAGAAGTTAGGGCAAGGCCTGGTTTGGGGGTTTGTTATTGTATAGTTTCTTTCTTGTTGGATCAATCTGTAATCTTCTAGGGTCCTTGGATTTTCTGTAGAGAAAATTCTGGATGTTTTGCGGTGCAATAGTGTGAAGGTGGTGTAACTCCTGCTATTTTTTGGCTGTTTGTGGATCAAGGAATAATGCATGGATGAAGATGATGATAAGTAGCGTTGAGCTGTGGTTGGGGGAAAGGGGGTACGATTAGCATATGCTTCATGCGGGATTAAGTAAATCTAGATTTGGTAAACTCTATTTAACTTGGATTTAGTAAATCTTGATGTATGTATCCACAGAGTTGTTTGTTTGCTAAAAAATGATTGGTTACCGTACCTTAAGCTACTAAATTTTCACAAAATCTACAATCAGATCACTTTGACTTGCGGATAGCTGTGGGTTGCTTAACAGGAACAAAGAAATAGTAAGATAAGTGATGAAAGAATTCAACAACCGTGAAGAAAAATTTGCGCCATATACCATGATCGACTTCTAGCCATGGTTGGAGCATGTAGGGGATCACAGTCAAGGGAGAGTCACAGTTAAGAAAGGCTCATAGAGATGGAGATTTGGCAAGAAAGGGTTGGGAGGCAGGCGCAGAAGAGAGCCAAGAAGGGCTAGGCAGGTGAACGAGATAGGCGAAGTGGAGTAAAATAGCTTGAATTGCAGTCAAAGTTGAATTAGATAAATCTCATAAATGAGCTGAGACATATCAAATCATGCTAATTGTCAGATTTATTTTTGTCTGGAATTTAGAAGCCCATTGGTAGGAGTTTTGTAGGATTTAACATAAAGCATCCTTAAGACTTATTTTAAATGTTTACTTAAAAAAAATATAAAGTAAATCTCTCCTCATAACAACTTTGCTTTGGTTTTGAGAAGGAACTCATTACTTTTCATTCGAAGCCTGACACTTATTGGACTTCATTTGGGGCGGCTTATATTTTTTTGGTTTGATAGGCAGTGACTCGGAAAAAAATGAAGACTTTAAAGAAAAAAGTTACTTCAAGAATTTAGCTTGTTGAAAGACATGTAATTTGGGATCCAGTTTTTTGGTTTGATAGGCAGTGACTCGGTAAATCAGTTTTATTTAAAAAGGGGAAGGATCTGATACTTAAAGTTTATAGGAGTATGATTAATAGGAGGTTAAATTTATAATATTGCAAATTTTTGGAAAGGCGACCTTGTGATTTGGAGAAAAAATATAATATGTTAGCAAGATCTAGTGTAGAAGCCTAATTTAGATCTAAGATGCTAAGAATCAGTAACTTAATATGACTTTAAATTTTCTTGAAAGATTCAAAAAAATGAATGGAAGGTCTTGTGATATTTGATTATGATTACAAATTATCCATTAATATTGCACATAATATTCTGTAACATGACCGTACTAAGTATATTTTTTAGCTGGCAAGCATTTTATAAAAAATAGCCGAATTTGTGTTACATTCGTTAGAACAGTTGAACTACTTGCGGACAATCTCACCTGAGGATTATCAGGGGTATTTCTTCAAATGCTGACATGCAAACTTGGAATAGATAACATTCGGCATGGAATATTAAAATTAGTTTTGAAATCTGTCCTATGAATTTCTTGATGTAACTAGTTGTTTCTTTCAGCTATTGCCGTCTACCTCAACTGGTTCACATCTAGCTCTTCGTCTGCTCAGCTGACCTTTTCCTACTTCCTTGCTTCCCGCTAGCCATCTTTTGATCCACTCACCATTTTTTTTTGTGTGGTTGCCACCCCAATGATCTGTTTGATCACTACCTCTCCAATTAATAGGTTATTTTATTGTAATTAAATTCTATAGTTAAGTTTCAACCCTTAAAATTTGAACACTTGACACTAGAGGTTCTCTTAGGCTTGTATGAATTTTGCATAAACGATTTAATTAAACAGTTATTAAGTTTTCTCCAATTCTTTTTTGTTGCAATACCATTTCCAACTTTTGATGGGTTTTCCTTTGGGCTGTCTTCATGCCTGTCCTCTTAGTATGGGTTTTATAGCAATTTATAAATGTTATTGATTGGTGGGAGGGAAATTCAGTAAATTTATTTAATTGACAACTTTATCATGAAATTAGATCAATTTTTTAACTTTTATTACATGTGCCTGTGTACATTTCTGTTTGACTTCAAACGTATGAAAGAAATAAGGAGAATTTTTGGGTAGCACTCAAATATTGCCAGTTTCAAAACTGCCAACTTCTGACCTCCATTTGTTAAATTTACTCAAAAATTTTAAAATTCACTACAAAACACATTTTTATTCATCAATTTCTTAAAGATTTGATTTTGTTGCACACAAATACACATATTCAATAATTTTTACATTTACTTGTTTGTATCATATTTTTTGATTTTTTTTGTTGGGCTGATGTTCAATTTTTAAATTATGAAAATTGTGAGTGCAACCATTCTATTTCTCAAACCTTTTATACTTTGTACTAGACCTAAAAGCATGTGAATTTTGTCTCAAATGATTTGTGAATTCCACCATGCATATCCAATATCCATCAATGAGGTACTTTTGACTTGAGGCTTTGTGTCAAGGCTATTTTATTTATATCACGGGCTATTTATAAGTGAAATCATTATCGACACGTATTCAATATCCATCAATGAGGTTGTTTTGACTTGAAGCTTTGTGCTCAAGACTATTTTATTTATGCCATGTGGTATTTACAAGTGAAATCATCATCGGTTTTTTCTCTGTTGTTACCATCAACATTCATATTCAACTAGGTTAAGCTGGCCCATTGCATAAATATTTTCATTTTATGGTTATATTTCCTTTTTTTTCTCTCTCAATTAACTACTATAAAAGAAGTAAGATAAAAGAATATTGATGTTATTTTTCTTTGAAAAAATTTAGAGCTTAGATCATTTTTGGCTAGCGCACGATTAGTTTTGCTTGTTGTTTGGGTGTAAATCAGATTAATGCATGGGATTTGGTTTGACCCAAAAATGTTCCAATTCAAATAGAGTTATAACTTGACATGTTATATTGAATGGGTGGAAAATTTTAACCCTAAGATAATTTGATTAAACCCAAAGTCGGTTGACCAGAGAAAACATGAGAAGAACTTAAGTTGTGCTGATTTAGCGTCAAGTCGACACAAATTAGGCACTCTTATCTGATTTGTATTAGATGGGTTTTTATTAAAAAACACTTAGTATTTTTGGGTTGATTCGAACTCTTCCAGCACTCAATCCGAACATGATTTGACTTTTTTTCATTTCACTTAAAGCTAACCCTAACTAGAATTGATTTCTACTTAGGTTGCCCAAACTTGACATTTTTTTGTTGGGTTGGGGTCAATTGTTCATTTCGTGCCCCATACTGACACTCATATGTGCATACCTAATAATCAAAATAACATGCTGTGATTGATGTTTTAAATCCTAATTGACCTTGTGATGGGATCAGTGTTGCCACAGGAATATATTTCTTTTTTAAATCGTTATTTTTTTAACAATCTGAAACTTGATGGATTTCTAGTTCATTTGTTAGAATAATAGTAATAAGGTAAAGGGTGCATGGAAAAGTGGTACTGAGGAATTGGACAAGGACTGAAATAAAAGTGTTTTCTTATGGGAATAAAGTATGTATGGAACAAAAAATCTTTAAAAGTTCCAAAAGGCAGTTATTTAATGGCAAAACCTTCTAAAAATGTAAGATAACATAAGTGAGAATAATAATTAGATCATCAAGACATAATCTGATAAGTATGGCTCAAAATCCACAATGAGGTTTAATTGAGTTTATGAAATGAAATAAAAAAATTTAAATTCACTGTGAGTTTTAGTGTGGTGATGGTTGGTGATGTAAAATAAAGAACAATACACATGTGAATTTGAAAGAAAGAAATCTAAATTAATGTTTTTGCGGTTCAACATGAATTGCCTATGTCCAAGTCAAGTGTTGAACTTTTGGAATTTCACTCCTTTGCATAATGATAGTGACGCCTAATAGACCTCCCTACTTTTCTTCAGAGGGCATGGAGTACTCTTACACATTTTAGTTCTAGGTAAGGGAATATCTCGCAGTCTACACCAAGGCTTGGTTTGTACAACAATTGGAGAAGGCAATTGCCGGACTTAATTTTTACTCGTAATAGTAGTAGAGCAACAACAAAACTCTTTAGGAATGAGAAATAATAAGAGAGGAGACTTGGCTTAAAGAATACGATGAAATAAACACTTAAAGGCATTAAATGTTTTAAAATCTTTTTTTATTAGTTTCGGTAGTTGAAATTGAATATCTATCTATGATCAAATAGGGTGAAAGATGAGGTAGTATATCCCAAAAGACCTTGAAAAGTCAACTAGCCATTACGAAGCAACCGGTAATTTTTGTATAGTAGTGATCAAGCGTGTACACGTCTGTATAGTTACATGGGCATGTAATTCCTATATTTTTGCTATTTTATGTTTAGAGATAAATGGTCATACAGGGTGACACATCTCTTGGACTCAGAAATATAAGGTTCTAGCTATTCAAAATAGTTTATGCTTAGAAACTATAAAATGGTTTAATAAACAATGTAATTGAAGGATTTGAAATGTATAGATAAAATTTAGAAAGTTTAAAAGCAATTCAACTAGCATTCATCAATTTCTTGAGCCATGGGTCTTTCATACTTGAACCAATGAAAACATGTAAAGACAGTTAAAACGTGCAAAATAAGTTTTTGGGTATAACTCTTTGTTTCTTTATTTTCCAAGATTTGTTTTGGACGGGAATTGCTGCCCTTTAAGCTCTGAAGATTTCTTTGGTTCAGTTTTTATGTTACTTAGTAGAATACTTGATAAACTATGAGTATGAACTACTAAGTTTTTTTTTTCTCCCCGTCAAAATTAAATATAAGTCTCATTTAGGCTCATGAGGTATGATGGTAAAAAATTGAGGTGAGGTGAGAATAATTTACCCCTTAGTCATACGACTAATTATGTTATTTATATAATTTGGTGATGGTTACTCAATTATATGATCATCTATTAATCATTTTAACTGTCATATCAGTAGCATTTTTAAGTCATATTACCAATCGTATCATATAGACAATATTATAACTAACATCAACATCTTCTCACTTTGGCATCATTATGAATAAAATATTTGACATAGATGCCAAAAGTATCATCAATAATAGAAATTAATTCAATCCTTTAATATCTGAATTACCATAAAGAAAACCTAAATTAAACACGAGATAGTTAGTTTATACAACAATGATAATAGAAAAAAAAAGTACTCATCGCCATCTCTGGATGGATGTTGAGGTGGATCATAATGCCTGGAACAATGATCATTGATTAAAACAAATCTCTGTTCATATTGGTTGAACCTATTGTGCAACCTATCAACTTTCATCTTAAGGCGGGGCATCCACTCATTCTGTGAAAGGGGTCTAGTTGATTTTTTATCCAATATGGAGATCTCAAATAGCCATATGAATGGGTTTGTGAAGAGTTCTCAACATATTGGATACAATGAAGACCATGTGGAGCTTCCCATCTCATAGTGGAAGCCACTATGAGATGCTTTTGTGTGTTGAGGGGGTCCAACCTCATTAGGACAATCACCTACATCATCACTGTCTTTGACATCATCTGGCGTCATTATTGTCATTATCCTCTGTTTGAGCATGTCTTGACCTATTCTTAAGTCTTTTGAAGTCTTTCTTTTCAAAGAGATAAGATTGGTGTTAGCTGGGAAGGTCGTTTCTATAGTTTATATGATTAGAAGAAGATAACTCTATATATTAGTGTCCTAAATTAAGATTCTCCAACTTCGTGCCATTAGAATCTTTAAGGGTGGCAATGTTGCACATTTTGGTCAGGAGGAAATTAATTTGGGTCTTTGTGATGTTATAATGAGTGGTTAAAGTGAAAACCAATGCAATCTTGGAAGAGTCTCCTTTTAAAAGATTTTGTGCCTGACAACATAATGGATGTAATAGCTTTAGTGATGATTTGATTCAATGATTGAATGAGATATTTCACTTAGACTTTGTGCAGTGTGTTGTTGATGTATTTGAGTGTAGGGGCATGCTTAGTGCCCAAATTCTAGAACCATTATCAGAATTGCCAAATATCTTTACCGAACAAAATATCTTATGTAATGGATGGCTTTTGTCCATAAAAAAAATTAAGCCATTTGGTGGGGAAGACCATCAGAAAAATTGTTATTCTACCATAAGCAAATTGAGTTGGATCTAAGTTCTGTTTATACTGTATTAAGCTCTCATGGTGCGTGCCTTCAAATATTGTAAATATATTGATTACTAGTTTAACACAAGGCAATGGTTTTCTAACAATGTTTAACTTGCTCTATGAATTTTGGCATATAATTATTGTTTTAGTCAATTTCTAATGTTACCTTGTGATGTGGTGGTTGATGAGGTTTCTTCTTGATGCCAATTCTTCTTAGACTTATGTGTTGTTAGAGTGATAAGGTTTGTGAGTTTATTTGTGAAAATATCAGTGAAGCTGGTATTGATGTGAAAAGTAAATGTGTATTTGTGAATGATGATGGTTTTAAGGCTATGTGATAAGTGTTTGATGTGAAAAGTAAATTGCGTCAATTGCGATGTGCCATGGAATTAGAGAAATAAGAAAGTTATGATGCATAGATGTTTCATGATAAAAAATGTATGTTTAGTGCATTTTTTTTGCTTGTTTATTTTTTATTTTAAAAAATAAGTTAGCATGTTTTTAAAAACACTCAAAATATTTAAAAGTTGCTTTGAGTGTATTTAAAAACAACTAAACATGTTATAACATACCAAACATGTTTATTTCAAGTAAAAATATGTTCAAAATAAAATAAATAAATAAATAAATAAATAA
>NEWO01000741.1:139583-150794 GCA_003013225.1 Phalaenopsis aphrodite
GCTCAAGCAAGAACAATATGATTTTTTTAAAATTATTTACATATATATTACATAGTATATTTTCTTATGTACGTATTTAATTTACAATTATGTATATATACACATAAATATATTAGGTTTACCTTCAAGATTCGGGTTGTGTGGAAGAGAAATGAGTATCGTGCTATATACATAGAATTATACAGACAGAAATTATTCTCAAATTAGTTTTTAAATATATATATATATATATATACAATTTTAAGTTTGGACCCAGTTACAACTAGAACATCAGTGCTTCTAAGAACAAGACTCTATTTCTAAAGTTTGCTCTTTCGAAACATCATGACGCGTAGTATTTTTTTAAATATTGTCCATTGACAAGAAGCATAGGTCGTTCTCCTTGACAATCAATCAATTGATAAGCACCTCCAGAGTAAACCTTCTCGACGACAAACTGTTCCTCCCATGTTGGTTCAAATTTACCTCTTATTTTGCGATGTGCAAGAATAGGTTTTCTAAGGACAATAATCAAGTCACCAACTTTGAAAGTCCTGGGGCAGACCAGCTGATCATGTGCTTGAATCATTCTGACATGATATAATTCCAGGTTTTGTTGCGCTAGCAGCCGTTTTCCTTCCAAACTTTCTAATTCTTCTAATCATAATCTGATATTATCTTTGGTGGTAATTTTATTGACAACGGCAACTCTGAGAGATGGAAGTTGAACTTTTAAAGGTAACACACCTTCAGACCCAGGTGTAGACTGAGTTGGAGTTCTGAACGTAATCTTGTAGGCCCATAAGGCTTCTAATAACTGCTCGTGCCAATTTCTTTTGTTTTCATCCAATGTTTTCTTTAGAATTTGGATAAGAGTCTTATTAAAAGACTTGGCCAATCTGTTAGCCTTCGGGTACTAAATTGCCATGCCTTCTGATGAAGTTATTGACTTTTGTATTTTTTAATGCGAACCCATTATCGGATATGATTCTGCGTGGTATTCCAAAGCGATAAACAACTTGATTTTTAAAGAACTGTTGAACATGGTGTGCTTTCACTTCCCGAAGAGGTATTGTCTGTGCCCATTTCAAAAAATAATTTGTTGCAGCAAGTATGAACCGATGTCCCTTTGAAGATGGAGGGTCTATATGACCCATTTTATCCAACATTTGAACAGCCATGTTGCTATTGTTGGGTGCAACACATTCGGGGGTTGGTGTAAGACCATTCCGTGTATTTGGAATTGAGGACAACTTTTGGCAAGCTTCATATAGTCAGTTATCATCGCAAGCCAGTAATATCCTAGCCTCTTGATTTTCCTTTTCATCTTAGGACCTAACTGATGAGCACCACAAATTTTTGAATGTACTTTTTTAACAATTTCTTAAGCTTCTTAACTGTTCACGCATCACAACCACATTTGGTCAAAAGATCTTCGGTAAAGAACATTATCTATTAAAGCATACGACATGGCTTCTTTCTTTATTTGATGTGTCACTGACTTATCATCCGGTAACTTTCCTGTTTGCAAATATTCTACAAAAGGTTGATGTCAATCTTCTGCATTTTCTATAGTTGTCATTGTTGTTTCTTCTTTACCCAATTTATCCAAAGTATCAATATCAATTTGAGATAATACTTGAATCCCTTGAACAGTTATTTTGATGGAACTTTCCTATGGACATGCAAACTCCTTGGCGATTCTGGCTAAAGCATCTGCAAGAGTATTCTCTCCTCTTGGGATTTTGTACATCATCACATTTGGAATATGTTCTAATAACTTCATTATATAACGGTGATATTGCTCCAATTTGGGTTTCAAAATTCTATATTGTCTAGCAATCTGTTGAATAATCAACTGCAAATCTCCATATACATAAATGTCAGTTACACCCATCGAAATTGCCAATTGTAATCCTATTATCAGTGCTTCATATATGCCTTGTTATTTGTACATGGTTCTGTTAGATGGTACGAATACCTTAACATTCATTGTTCTGGTGTAATAAAGATCAGCCCAATTCCAGCTTTACCAGGTATTATTGTTTGTAATTTTTTTATCTTTTTGTACTGAAGAAGCCCCATCAAAATATAATTTCCAACATCGAGCCTTGGAATTTTCCACATCCATTATCTGTTCATCTAGCAAATCATCATTGAGAGGAGAATCGGCTGGTAACGGGTGCACTGCGAGGAAATATGCTAAAATCTGCCCTTTCACAACTCGGAGTGGAACAAAAGTTATATCAAATTGTAATAGTATCATGGCCCACCTCGCTAATCTACCGGAAAGCATTGATCAGATCATTAAATATTGCAATGGATTAAACTTTGAAATAAGGTTGACTTTGTAAGAAAGCATGTAGTGTCAAATTTCTGGACCGTAAAGATTAATGTTAAACAATGTTTCTCGATCGGAGGATACTTTACTTCCGCTGGTATTAAACAATGGCTTAAATAATAAAGAGTATTTTCTTTACCCTCATCATTGACTTGGGCTAGCAAGGCTCCGAGGGAGTCGTCTAAAGCCGCAGTATAAAGTATTAAAAGCCTGACTGAAATGGGTGCTGCCAAAATAGGAGGTATCGTCAGGTACTGTTTAATACTTTCAAAAGCACGTTGACATTTATCATCCCAAGTAAACTTTGCATTTTTCTTAGTCAACGAGGAAAAAGGTTGACACCTAGCAGAAAAGTTAGAGATAAAGTGTCTTAATACGCCAGCCTCCCTTGAAAAGATCATAATTGCTTTAAATTTTTTAGGGGGTGGCATTTCCAAGATAGCTTTAATTTTTCTCAGGTCAATCTCAATCCCGCAGTGGTGAACAACAAACCCTAAAAATTTCCCATAAGTCACACCAAATGCACACTTTAGGGAATTCATTTTAAGGTTAAATCGTCGTAATCATTCAAAAACAATTCTCAAATCATACAAATGATCTTCTTTCAATTTACTTTTGATAACCAAAACGTCTACATAACATTCCACCTGATTGTGAATGAGGTCATCAAAAATTCTTGTCATTGGTTGCCGATATGTTGCACTAGCATTCTTCAATCCGAAAGGCATTACTGTATAACAATAAACTCTAATTGGTGTTCAGAAAGGTGTGAATTTTTTATCTTCTTGCTTTATTTTTATCTGATTATATTCAGATTATCTATCCATAAAGGAGAAAATTTCATGAGATGATGCAATATCCATCATCAATTCTGGAATTGGAAGAGGGAACTCATCTTTTGGGCATGCTTTATTTAAATCTCTAAAGCCCACGCAGATCTGAATTTGCCCATTTTTCTTCTTAACTTCTACCATACTAGCCAACTACGTAGGGTATTGTTCTTTCTATACAAATTTAGCGTCTATCAGTTTCTTAACTTCATGGATAACTTGTTGTTCAATATCAAGAGGCATTCTTCTCGAAGCTTGCTTAACTGGAATTGCAGTAGGGTCTAGGCCCAATTTATGTACTACGACTTCTGGTGCCAATCCAGGCATTTCTTCATAACTCCAAGCAAAACAATCTTTAAATTTTGTCTACAGCTTAATCATATGCATAGATTCTTCTTCATCAAGTAGAGAGCTAATGAAAATTGCCCTCAGTTCCTTTTTAGTACCCAGATTAATTTCTTTAACTCATCTACTGTCGATTTAATCTCTTCTTCAAATTCTGGTGTGGCATTCTCAATTGCAGGATCTTCATAGTTATCCAGAGCTTCCAAATAACTTTTGTCATACTCATTAGTAACAACTAAACAAAACTTTATATCATCAACAGACCCTACTGTGTCGAACCCAAAACCTTGTTTAAACTTGAATGTTTGATTATCATTATTCCAAAGTTTTTCAAAATATTGCGATTGAGCTCTTGACCATTTCTTAGGCACCATACCACATTGAGCAAGATTTTGAACAGAAGGCGAGTACCAATCAACAGGAAATTCCATTAATTCAGAACTAAGATTATCTTCTAGTTCTACATTGATTTCAGAACTAGAGGATGAAAAACCATGTTGAAACTTAATTGCTTTCATAGCTGCACTATGTACTTTTTTGACCGTCTGACCCTTAATTTTATATGTAGAAATCGGGGTGAGGGCCACAGTTTATTCATAGTGATTAATCTGATCATACATTGAGTTATACTCACATTTTTCTTCTTCTTCTAGATCGATTTGAAAGAAGTTTCTTTTGATTAACAGTCATCACATCCTTCTTAAAATTCTCATCTTCAGAACTTGCTTCTAAACTAATGTTGATAATTGAATTCTTTCATTCAACAATCCTATTGTTCCTTCCACGACCTCGTCCCTTGCCTCGACCTCAGATACGAGTTCTAGAGAAACTCTCACCCTCTTGTTGTAAAGGAGTGATAAAATACATTGAATCGGTACTGAATGACCTTGAATTTGTGTACCTTTTGGATCTTTTACTTTACTTGCAACAATATAAGGAAATAGAACAATCTTTTTCAAAGGAGTATAGTAAGTGGCATCTTCATGAATACCCACTTCATGAATTGAAAACGGTTGTAAATTACTTTTTATACAATATTCTTGTCCTTCCAGACAATACTTTATACATTGATGTAGTGACGAGGGAACCAAACTGTTTTCATGAATCCAGGGTCGACCCAAGAGAGCAT
Organism: Phalaenopsis aphrodite; assembly: GCA_003013225.1. Classification (NCBI taxonomy): domain Eukaryota; kingdom Viridiplantae; phylum Streptophyta; class Magnoliopsida; order Asparagales; family Orchidaceae; genus Phalaenopsis; species Phalaenopsis aphrodite. The sequence continues at coordinate 144,208 of NEWO01000741.1, forward strand.
TGAATGAAGTCTCACAGTCGATGATATGAAATTTCGTAATTGTTACTAATCCTCCAATTTTCATCAGTAATATAATTGATCCAAAAGCTCTATCCCCTTTTTGGTTAAAACCTCTTAATATTTTTTTATCAGCAGTCAACTGTCTTACATCCATGTCCAAATAAGCCAATGTTTGTAAATTCATTATATTAATGGATGGTCCTAGGTTCACTAATACTCTGAAGAGCATGAAATTACCAATGTTGACAGAAATATATAACGGACGGTTATGATCAGCAGTACCAAGTAACAAATCATCATTTGTAAATGTTATTTTTGTCTGTTCTCTTAATGAACAAACCTCATCCAACGAAGTACTAGCCAATTAAGCTAAACAGGTTTCTGGATCAAGTAAAGCTTTTACTAAAGCCTCTCTCATTTCCTTTGATAAGATCAATGCATTGTATATACTCAACTTAGCAGGTAACTTCCGAAGATGGGCTAGTACATTGTAGTCCACCTTATCGTTTAATTTTCCATCTTCTTTCTGAACAGGAACTTCATCAATTAACGGAATTGGAACTTCTTGAAAAACCACTTGTTTTGCCTTACTTTTGGACCCATTATCAGAGGTAATATTTTTTTTGTTTCTCAAATTTATCTATGTTATCTCTTCTATATCTTGAATTAATTCAGGTACTACTTCTACATGAGCTGGAATAACTGATTCTTCCAAGGCTTCCTCCAAATCTAAAAGTCTAATTCTATCGCAATAGGCGATCCGTGAAATTTGAAGACGGGCATATCCGTTTCTGAATCAACATCATTATCATCGATATCCTTTTCAAATTACCATTACATGTATCTGAATTCTGTACAATTCGAGAATCATTATGAGGGTTGAGATTATTATCGGGGTTAGGTTGATTATCATCAATCACATCATCGGCAGAAACAGCTAAAACATAGCCAAAATCAAATTCCATAGTATTATGTGCCCCTGGAGGAGCAAAGAAGAAATCATACAGAGTCAGAGATTTCTCTCCCAAATCTGTGGAAACCATTCTCGGACAATCAAATTTTATTTCACACTTCGACTTTTTATTGAATTCTTCAATCTTCTTCTTCGAATCTACTTCTACTGTAATTAAAAATAGGGGTTTAGTAGGTTCTGAATTCTGAATTGCAGCTTGTACTGAAGCATTTTGAATTTGATTTAATATCTTCTTCGAAGATTTTGTGCAAACTGTGTTCCATCCATCATCAGCTGTATAAGGATCGATCGGAATAGTAGGCTCAACCGAAATTGTATTGATTGAATCTTCTCTGGGTTCTTTCATATACTCTTTTGGGATCGTTATGTTCCCTTTCTTGAGTTCCAACCAATTCTTAAAAAAAAAGAAATTTTCCAGAGTTTACCCAATCATTGTATGATATGGACAGTATAGTGTGTTATCTTTCTTATCAATTACATCAGGCTTCTTAGGTTCAACTAGTTTGAACTCTGGCTTCTTGATCAAGTTACGAAACATTTTGCCAACTACCTCATCTTTAAAAGGATATACCTTGCTTAAACGTTTTGTCATAGTCTGAATTAGTCTATTATCTGTTTGGTAAGATTTTTTTCTAGAATGACTGTGAACGGTAATTTTGAGGAGGTTGATGGTTTTGTTGCAATTGTTCAACCTTTATTTCCAGTGGTTTTTTACCCTTATCAATAGTCGCAACAGTTCCAGACTTCTTCTCAAAGATCTTTGTAGATTTTTGTTTTTCAGACTATTCAATGAGACCAAGTTGTTTTGCTTCTTCTTAAGGACTTCCAGTTTTACTAAGTAATTTCTCAAAAGTTTTAATTTTGAAACATTTGAGAAGGAACGCAACTAGTCCGTGAATACTCTTTAGCAATATCTCAATAGCATGTTGTTCTTGAAGCTGAGGCTCACACTTCATACTTAAATTTCTCCAACATAGATTATACTCTACTAAACTCTCATCCTTTCTTTGTTTCTCAACCACCAGATCACCAACAGTGATATGGTGTTGAGCTCCAGCAAACTATTTAATAAAGAGACTTTCCAATTCTATAAATGTCTTAACATAACCATTTGGAAATTCCACATACCAATCAAATGCCACTCTCGAGAGGCTGCTAACAAACTGTCGGAAAAGTAATGCATCGTTCCCACCCGTGTTGCAACAACTAGTGCGAAAATGTGTAACATGCTATTGAGAATTCCCTGTTCCATCAAAAGTCTTGAATAGAGGTGGTATGAAACCTTTGGGATACTGTTCGGTATCTAATTCTTTAGGGCAAGGTCTTCCCCTTAGAATTGATGTTCCGCCTTTAGACTGCATCAAGGTTTCTTTCACCTGTTGTTCTATCATACTTTTGATATCCTTTTCCAGTATTGGGTTTTGAACAGGGTCTTTCTCATATTGTTCTTCTTTGTTCACAGAGGGGCACCACACTTTTATCTCGATCTCACAGTCAACTGGTATATCAAATTCAACCCATCAATATCAACTAGAGGTCACCAACGAATCACCCCTAGGATCAGACAATCTTAAACCCTATTGTTTAGTGAATATGTGAACGGAGTAGTATCTGAACTCCTCAAAGTGTGGTGCACCTATACGTGAAATGTAGTATCTGAACTCAAAAAAGTGCAGTGCACCTATACGTGAAATGTAGTATCTTAACTCATCAAAGTGTAGTGTATGTGTATGTGAAATGTAGTATCTGTTGTGCAAGGCGTAGTGTGTGGTGTTCGTTATATAATAGCTGAGGTGTATTATGTTATTCGTGACGTAGTGTATGGACTGTATAGTGTGTATGTGAGTGTAGTATATGTTTCTTGTGCAAGTGTAATATCTATATAATACCCGTAGTATCTATTCTTTCCTAAATGTAGCATCTGTACAAAGATTCATAGAATCTGTTCTTTTCTAAATACCAATTCTCAAGCAATTTGAAAGGGGTTACAGTCGTTGACGGTTTAGGGGTGAAAGGGCATCACACTAATTGAGTATTGATTTTATATTTCAGCTAGAAACAAAGTTGTCAAATGGTTCTTTGCATCGTCGTCTGTTACCCCTCATCTCAAACTAATAGGCCACCTCAATATTTCATATGCTCATCCAATAAAATTTTACATGTTTCCGATCATAAAATGGGAGAAATAAAAATGACGTCCATTTTCCACTCCTAGGCTAGAATTTTAAGCCTACATGTGATCATTACATGCTTTACCAACTTCTCAAAGAGAAACCTACTCTTATTTTCATATCGCCGATTTCAAACATATGAAATTTATGCAACTATAAGGTTAAATATAGCAAGAGATTAAGATTCAAACCAAGCCACAAACAGGGTCAAAATCGAGCTGACAAGAAATAGAACCGAGCCCAGTAAAATTAATCCACAAAAAGGTCAAAACCAAGCCGACAGAAAATAGAATTGAGTTGGGTAAAGGACAAAACCCAAGCCACAATTTCATAAAACTGAACTTTGTATAGCGAACAAACCTGATTGTCAAAAGGTAAAATTGAGTATGGTATAAAGGACCAAGTTTAAACCAACAAAAAAATAAAATCGAACTTCATAAAAGGTAACAATTAAGACATTAAAATATAGGTTTAAATTCAAGTTAGGAGGCTAAATCAAACCACCACAAGAACCCAGACCGAGCTCCAAAGCTAATTTTCCAAACCTAAAAGATGTTACCAATATATATATACTTTCGAGTAAGACAACCAAGGAAGCAAAACTGTAACTCCTAAAGTGCTATTCCGAGCCAAAATAAATTCCAAAAATGCATTCGAGCAAGGGCAACATAGAAACCAGTTCCAAATAGATGTTCAAAGTCAAAAATATAATCTCCGTTATATACATTCAAATAAGGATAACAAGAAGAGCAACACTAAGGCATTATAGCAGCTGCCCAAAGCATCTAAATTTCTCCAAAGTATACTTGAATGAAAGAGCAGCAAAACCGAGCCCCAAAATATTGTTCAAAATCAAAAGAATAGTTTTGTTTTATGTATTTGAGTAGAGGCGGGAAGGAGAACAAAAACCATAGCACCAAGCTAATATTCTAAACCAAAACAATCTTCATACATATATTCAAATAGGGGCAATGAGAAGAACAAAACCAAATTACCAAACAATTGATCAAGGCTATAAAATAGATCTCTAATATCTTTATTCGAATGTGGAAAACAGGGAAGAACAATAATAACCCCCAAATATGAAAAGAATCCATGTACATCTATTCCAAATTGAAGGAAACCGTGATGCTTAAAAATAGAAACCCACCTTATTAAATAAGTAAAAAAATATCCTTCGAACAAGAGACAATCGAGCAGCTTATAACGAGGCAAAAAGAAACGTCCAAACAAATATTCTCAAATAAGACATCAAGAAAACATGATTACAGCCCCAAGAGAATCCTTAAAAGCCAAAATATATTATCCCAATGTATATTCGAAGAAGGTAGCAAAAGAAGCAAAACTGCAAGTCCCAAACAAATCCTCAAAAACTCAAAGATGAATTCCTAATGTATATTCAAAGAAGGCAGCAAAGGAAACAGAAGACTACAAACTCAAATAGTTATTCCAAAACCAAAAGAAAAATAATCCTTGTATATGCATTTAAATAAGAGCAGAAAGAAGAATAGGAACTGTGGTATTTGATACTAAAAGATCTCAACACATGTATTCGAATAGAGCCAAATAGTATGATTGTGGTATTGATCTATCAAAATCATGATCAAGAATAACCAGTTCTCAAAATAACCAAAATCTGACCTCGATTTATTGCTAGCTCAAGAAATGAAAAGAGTAAGAAGAAGTCACGAGATGAAAGCTTCTAGCAGAAATCCCCCCGAAATCTCAGGAAAAAAATGTTGTCCTCTTTCTCTCCCCCTTGGGGCTATTTATAGAGTAGCAAGGGGAGGAGACGCTCATGACAAGGGACCCATACAATCTCAAGAATGAGAGCTATGAGCTCATGAGCGGGAGAGACCGTTACAAGAAAGTAACTGGCAGTTGTAACTAGAGAAAGAGATAAAACACCACCAGAGAGGAAGAGTGTGACCGGAGAAACTGGCAATAGGGCCATCGTTACTCAGCCGAGAGAAACAAAGGAGATGGGGCAAAATTGGGTCCCAAGAAGAGGAAGGAAGCCCACGTGAGGAAGAGTTTAGGATCAGGTTTACAAAAAAATATCTTTTATTTTAATAAAAAAACATTATCAAATATTTTTTTATTAAATAAAATATTAAGAAAATATTAAATTTTGTGTGATCTACTCGCGCTTGGATCCTGAACAAAATGGGTGTCCTCCCTAGCTAAAGTTAACGTTCCGGACGCAACGGCATGATCTGTTTCATCATCCGTAGCACCCGGATAAAGTCATCAACAATCGCGCCAAATTAAATTTGATTCGCGTGTGGCGCGACAAATGAAATTATTTTGGCCTGATCGGCGTCGTTTAACAAATAAGATGAAAATATTAACTGGTCCTCCCATAAGCAACAACCAAAGTCAAATATGATGCTCAAAGTGGTAAGTCAAGCATTGCACGTGCCACGGTTCCCACCTATGTCTTTCAAATTTCTATAGGAGCTCAATTTAAGCTTCAATATGTTGGCTTTTTGATCGACTCAATCAAATTTTGAGGATCTGAAACTGCCATATGAAACTACAAGGAGCGAAGAAATGGCTTGACTTTCTAAAGGGGGTGAGTCCCAGTCTAGTCCTCTAAGAGAGTCAAAATAGGGAGATCTTAAGGCTAGATCCTAGGATAAATGAGGTCAACAAATGGACTCCCAATAGGTGCGGTGTGCTACACAAGCACAACGTGTCTATTGGCGTTGGCAGAAATGATCAGCCTGGTTCTTCAAGAATGTCTAAGTAACATACTTGGGACAAATCTAATGTTAAGTTTTGAATTGAGGTGGAATAGCATTTTCGCTGGGGATTAGTGAGCATATCTTGAAATTGATGTCATGGATTTGAATTTTCAAATAACTTTTGAAATCTGTGCCAAGGGAAGATTCAACATTTGACAATAATATCAAAGAATGTGTTAAAGAAGAATCATAATTAAACTTCATCCTAAAGGGTGTAGAGAAATAAGTGAAGCAGAAAGACTATATCAACTCGGAATACCGCTGGGGAAGTTATGCCCGAGCTAAGAGGCGATAAGAGAATATATGTCACGCTAGGAAGGAAAGCACTGGGACTCACATCCAACCTAAGTGGTGAAAAAGAATATATGTCTGCTATCTTGGGGAGGAAAGCACTGGGACTCACATCTAACCCAAGGGGTAGCAAAAAAGATCAGATTGAGAAGGAAAGCATGGGGACTCATATCCAACTCAAGAGCTGATCGAAGGGAGTCAGAATTTAGCTACTGACCCCGAAATGAGAGTTAAAATTTAAGTATCAATATTGAAAAGAGAATCAGAATTTAGGTACCGACCTCGAAGGAAGGGAATCGAAATTTAGGTACTGACCCCAAAATGAGAGTTGAAATTTGGGTATCAACCTCAAAAAGAGAATTGGAATTTAGTTACCGACCTTGAAGGGAGAGAATCAAAATTTAG
>NEWO01000741.1:209916-248441 GCA_003013225.1 Phalaenopsis aphrodite
GGCTTCACCAATTCAAATCACCATTTCACAAATCTCAAGACAAGGAGAAAGACAGAGAAAACTACTCATAACTCATGGGGAAAACACAACACAACTTGGAATTCTTAAATGAAATCAAAGCCATACAAACTATAACAAGTAAATAACTTATCTATAAATTTCTCCCCAGGAACACTCCTCGAAGTTCCTCTGAATCTCTTCATTTCTTTACATCACACAGAATTCCTCTTCGAAGTAGCAAGGAGGAAGAAATCTCTCACTTTCCTTCCACTCTTACAATTTCTCAAAGAATTCCTCACAATTACACGCTCTAGCAAGCTCAAATGAAACCTATCTAGCCTTCAGGTCTCTAAAAGTCTGCTCCTCTTCTCTTCTTCTCTTCTCCTCCTTTCCTCTATCTTCTCCTCTTCATTTTTGGCGAAAAATGTTCTCTTAAAAGATATGGATGAGTTTTCCCAAGAGTTGCTTATGCACCCCTCCAAAATTCGGCCTTATCCATTGTACATGTCACCTAACCATCGATCCCGCCGTCGGCGGCCTCGATGGTGTCGTCGGCGGCCTCGATGGCGCCGTCGGCGGCCTTCTAGAAAATTTGTCATGCAGCCTCGGGAAAATCTCACCGTCGGCGGCCTCGAGGGCGTCGTCGGCGCCCTAGTGCAGTTTTCCACATTTTGGTCCTTTTTGCTCCAAATTCGCTCATTTTTGCATCATTTTGTTCTATTGACCCTAATTCATCATTCCTGCAACAAAACATCAAAAATATATTTCTTTAAAGTGCAATATCATTAAAAATAGTATAAAAGAGGTATGAAAATCTCAACATATTTTCCTTTGGTCACTCTACGAGGGCTTAAAATTGAGTCATGTAAGTGCCAATATTAAAGAACAGAATGGAGCTCGGCAAGGGACAAAACCCGAGCCACATATTGAACAAAACTGAGCCAAACGAAGGCTAAAAATGTGCCAACAGAACCAAACTTGACAATGGACAAAACCCAAGAGACTATTCAGTAGAACCGAGCCCAAAGAAAGGCCAAAATTAAGCCATTAAGAAATAAAATCAAGCTCAATAAATTGGTAAAAGCTAAACCACAAATAAGGTGAAGCTAAACATAGTAAAAGGGGTCAAACTAAATCATCAAAAGAACTACAACCAAGTTCCAAAGTTAATTCCCCAAACCCAAAAGATATTCTCAATATATGTGTTCGAATGGACAACCAAGGGAGCAAAGTTACAGCCCCAAATAATATTTGAACTAAACCAAAATATGTTAGACTAAGGAGGTAGATTAAGAACTGAAACTCCAAACAATTTTCCCAAAGCCAAACAATATTATATCCAACATATACTCGAATAATGCAGCAAAAAGAGGAGCAGAAAACCATAGCTCCAAATAAGTTTGAGACCAAAACAAGCTCTAAACATTTCTTTAAGTGAGAGGCAGCGAAGAAAACAGAAATATCAGCCCCAAACTGTTAATCAAAACCATGGAACAAATCTTCAACATATTTATTTGCATAGTAGAAGCAAAAGAGGAGGAAAACCACAGCTCTTCATAAATTTTTAAAGCCAAAAGGACCTACAATACATTTCTTCGAATTTGAGTATCAAAAACAAGCTCAAATCCCATATAATTGATCAAAACTAAAAAAAAGATTTCTAATGTTTCTCTTCGAATAAGGCAACAAGATGAGTAAAAAAAAAACTACAACTCCAATTAGTTATTCAAAAGAAATCCAAAACAAGATCCAATACATGCATTCGAACAAGGTAGCAAGAAGATCAAGAACTACAACTCCAGAAATATGTTCAAATCAAACTAATATGTATTCAAAGAAGATAATAAAAGTAGCAGAAGTCTAGCCTTCGATCTATCGATCATAACCGAGAGATAAGCATGCTACATGTATTCGAATGGGGCAATAAAATAATGTGATTCTAATATGCATCTATGAAAGCCATGATCAAGAATAATTAGCTCTGAAATCTGACCTGGATTTCTTGCTAGCTCAAGAAAGGAGAGGGTGGAGAAGAAATTTCAAGAAATAATGATTCCAAACAAAAGAAAAAATCGCAACTCTATATCTCTTCTAAGACTTCTAAGAAAAAAAAAATGCAACCCCAATCTTCCCCCTCCCATGGGGTATTTATAGCCATCGAGAGAAAAGGGATTCACCAACGGTGAGAAAAAGGGAGGTAATGAGAAGCACCTCAAAGGGCAAAGAAAATGTCCAAACTCAAGAACGGGAAGGTTACTGGACTTGTTTAGGCGGGAAAATTTGTTATGAACGGGCTATCGGCGAGGTTCTCGACGACGAAGGCTCGGAAAGGGAGAAGATGACTGGAAGACCGACAAGAGATCCTCAAGATTCGGTCAAGAGAGGAGGGGAAAGAGGTTTTGCTAGGGCAAAGGAAGATAGAGGCGTGAGTGGGGAAGGGGAATAGTACCCGAAAGGTTTAGAGAAAGAAAAGAAAAAAAAACCTTTAAAAAATTTTTTATTATTATTATTATTATTATTATTATTATTATTATTATTATATATATATATATATATAGACTCTCTTGTAAGCTTTTTTGCGGATTGGTCTTCCTCCCTTTGTGTGGGGATCTCTACTTTTGGAACCTTTGTAGTACTTTTATTGATCAACATGTAGGGAGCCGAATAATGCTCCTTCAAATATATATATATATTGAAAATATTAATTTTTGTGTGAGCGCGGTACCCCAACAAAATAGGTGTCATTCCTAGCTAAAATTGACGTTTCGGACGCGACGGCGGGATTTGTTTTGTCACCCGGAATCATCCGAATAAATTCGTCGACAATCGCATCAAATTAACTTAATTCATGCGCGGCGGGTCAAATAAAATTATTTTGACCTGATCGGAGCCGTTTAACAAATATATCATTGATCGGTCCTCACATAAGTGACAACCAAGGTCAAATAAACCGCTCATGGCAGAAAGTCGAATGTCACACTCGTCGTTCAAATTCCTATAGGAACTCAACAAGAGTTTCAATATGTCGGTTTTTATCGACTCAACTAGACGTTAAGGATTATAAACCGTCCATATGAAACTTCAATGAGTGAAGAAATGGCTTGAATTTCTAATTGTCGTGGGTCTCAGTCTAGTCCTCTAAGAGAGTCAAAATAAAGAAATCCTAAGGCTAGATCTTAGGGTGTTAGAAAAAGGAAAAGAGAAGACCTCAAATTTGAGATCAATAGAGATTTATGCAACCAAAGAAAGCTAATTCCACCAATATAGACATGCCTCGTAAAATCACAAACCATATAAGTCTTGAAGATATAATTTTAACATGCTGACTAAAATTATAAAGTCAAATAATCTCTAAAGAATGATAGTGAAATATATACATATCACTTGATTTTCAAGCAACAGAAAAAAAAATGAATCGGAATAAGGGTTGAAATATAAGTCATTGTTGGATAAAACCCAACTCAAAGGAGAGTCAAAACCGAGCCATCCACAATTGTACAAAGCTGAGCGTAAAGAAGCACAAAAGCTGAGTCATCCGAAAACCAAATTGAACCATCAAAGACCATCAAAGAAACTAAAAATTGGATTTAATATAAGTGCCAAGCTGAAGAAACATAACCGAGATTTGAAAAGGGATTAGCTAAACCATTAAAAATATAAACTCAAATCTAATATAAGAGTCAAGCTGAGCCATTTTCAAGAGAACCAAAACAGAACCCTGTAAAGGGGCTAAGTTCAAATCACCATCAAGAGAACCAAGACTGATTTATTAAGTAATTATTCCAAGCTGTAAAATAGCATGAAACTAAATTCAGCTCCAAAACAATTTTTAAAACCAAAAGTAATCCCCAACATGTATATTCGAATAATTCAGCAAAGAAAGACAGAAGTCAGCCTCAAATTCAAGTACTCAAACTCAAAATTATAATTTCCAATATGCATTCGAATGAGACAGCGGGAGGAACAAGGGCTGCAGCACACTCAAATGAAATTTAAAATTAAATCAATGTGTATCCAAATAAGATAACAAAGGGGAGCAAAGGTTGCAACTCCCAATCGAGTTTCAAGGCCAAAATAACTTCCCTATATATATATATATATATATATATATATATATATATATATTCAAAAAAGGTAGCAAAGGGAGCAAAGAACTGCAGCTCCAAATTAATTCTCAAAACCAAAGAAAGGCCTCCAATATGTTTATTCACATAGGGGCAACAAGAATGATAGAAACTGAGCCCCAAACTGTCATTTAGAACTGAAAATAAGAGCTCCAACATACACTCGAATAAGAATGGCAAAGGAGCAAAGATTGTAGCTCCAAATAATTTTCTTAAAGCCAAAAAAAATATTTCCCATACATATTTGAATAAGACAGTGAGAGGAGAAAGGACTGCAGCCCCCAAATAATAGTTTAAAACCAAGAGATGAATCTCCAACATATTTATTCAAATAGGGGAAACAAGGCTAGCAAGAACTCAACTCCAATCACATGTTCGAATTGAAATAATATATATTCAAATGGAGCAACAAGAAGAGCGGGCAATCAGCCCCCAAACATCTTCATCAAGACTAAAAGAAAATTGTTCCAAAATGTGTTCAAATAGAGCAGCAAAGAGAATGAAAATTATAGTTCCAAATAGATATTCAAGTCTAAAACAACATGTATCTGGATGAGTTAATGAGAGGAACAAGAAAATTAACCTTCAATCATGTAGTTAAAACCCTAATATTATATGTATCTAAATAATACTGTAAGAGGAGTCAAAAATGAGCTATCACCAAAAGCCAAAACCGAGACAGTAAAGCAGCTCTTCGAGGCACCAAGTGATCCCAATGTATATTCAAAGAAAGAGGCAGCAAGAAGAGCCAAAACTAAGACAGTAAAGCAGTTTTCAAAACCATAAAATGATTTCCAATCATGTATCCGAGCAAGGGGTAGCAAAAAGAGCATGAATTAAGCCTCAAAACGATTATTCAAAACCAAAAATAATCTCTAACATATGTATTTGAATAAAGGTAGTAAATAAATGTATAAATATGTTCCCCAAATCATATGCTCAAAACAGAACATAATCTCTCAATGCATATTCGAACGGAGGCAAAAGAAGTAATATAAAACCAGGCTCAAGAATAACTATATCTTAAAAATAAATGACATCTAACCTCGATTTCTTCTTAGCTCAAGAAATGACAAAATTGGGGAAAGATCGCGAGATAAAAAGCTTCCAACAGAAAATGAACCTCAACACTGTATTTATCCAAAATCTCTAAAGAAAAATTGCACACTAAATCTTCCCCTCCCATGGGGTATTTATAGGCGGAGAATGAGAGAGAGGTTCACCGATGAGGTTTAAGCATTTGAGCGGGAAAGTTTGTTAGAAAAGGGTTACCGGCTAGGCGACCAAAGGTGAAAGTTGGTTAAGGCCGACGAGGAAAGAGGTGACCGGAGAACCGGAAAGAAACCCTCAAGATTTGGTGAAGAGAGGAGACAGGAAAGGAGTTTCGGCTATGGAAAGGAACGCTGGCGTGAAAAGAGGCGTAAGGTTTATTTTTTTTTAGGATTTTAAAACTTTTTTTTATAAAAAGGATTTTATTATTTCTTTTTAAAATAAAATATTAAATTTTGTGCAAGCGCGGTGCCCCATCAAAATGGGTGTCCTCCCTAGCTAAAATTGAAGTTCCAGACGCACCGGCACGGTCTGTTTTGTCATCTGAGGTCATCCGGACAAACTCTTCAATGATCACATCAAATTAATTTTGATTCGTGCACGACACGATTAATGAAATTATTTTGACCCGATCAGAGCCGTTCAACAAATATATCATTGACCGGTCCTCACATAAGCGACAAAAAAAGTCAAACACATTGCTTGTAGTGGCAAGTCAAACATCGCACGTGCCACGGTGCCCACCTATGTCTTTCAAATTTCTATAGGAGCTTAATTTAAGCTTCAATATGTCGGCTTTTCGATCGACTCAATCGAATGTCGAGGATCTGAAACCGTCCATATGAAACTGTAAGGAGCGAAGACATGGCTTGAATTTCTAAGTGGTGTGGGTCCCAGTCTAGTCCTCTAAGAGAGTCAAAATAGGGAAATTTCAAGGCTAGATCCTAGGGTATATAGAGAATAGAAGACCCCTAAACCCTAAACCCTTATGCCTAAACCCTAAACCTTAAACCCTTAACCCTAAACACTAAACCCTAAAAACCCTAAACCCTAAACAATCCCTAAACCCTAAACCCTAAACCCTAAACCAAAAACCCAAAACCCTAAAAACCTAATCCCTAAACTCTAAACCCTAAAACATAAACCATTTAACCCACAAAAAAAATTGAGGAGCCTGGATCGAGTGAGAGATGCGACAATAATGGGATTCTCTGTTAAGGCTTCATCCCTGGGAGTTCGATCAGGTGAGATCCTTCAAGTTTCCTTCTTCTTTACTATTTTCTCGCACGTTTGCCCTCTCTGGATCCAAATTTGGAAGTTTTCGATGATTTCCTTTTGATTTTGGAAGTTTTTGGTGATTTTCTTATTCCAGATCTAAGGCGTTTTTTTGTGGTGCTTTTCGTTGGTTTTTCTCTTTGCCTTTCTCTTATTATTGTTTCAGATTTTGGTTTGTTTTCTGTTTTCCAATTCTTATCTTTCGTTTGGTATCTGATTTTTGTTTGTTTTCTCTTTTCCAGATCTATGTTCTTTCTTGTTTCCATTTTTTATTTGGTCTGATGTATGTACCTCGGTGGGGTTTCTTCCACATCTGTTGTTTGTGTTTGATGGATAAAACCTTTGCGAAGGCTCTCTCAGGGGCCCAATCCGCTAAGGTTAGTGATATGGGGTTTTCTCCTTAAAAGTTTCATGAGGCTTTGTTGCTGGGTAGTGATTCCAATTTTTTTCATAAAATAGAAAATAAAAATGGTAAATTTGTTATGTTCTTTTCTTATGAAGAATCAAATATTCTTGTGTCTTCTGGTAGGCATGTTCTTGTTGGGAAGTTTTTATTTTGGCATCCTAAGTTAGAGCTGATTCGTAGGGATTTTGATGATTGGAAACTTACCAGGTTCTGGAAAATTGGTTTGCTAGATGGGTGTCATATCCTTATTCAATTGGCTAATGATGAGGACTATACTATGTTGTTTTCTAGTAGGGTCATTAAAAACGTGGGTGTCCCTATGAAGATCTTGAAGTGGAGGATTTTGACCCTAAGGAGGAACCCCCTACAATCCTGATTTGGGTGTGTTTCCCTGAATTAAAGTTTCATTTGTTCAACCATGAGATTTTATGTTTTCTTACTGCGGCATATGGGATACCTTTAAAGATGGATGGACCCACTTATTTGTTAAACAGACCTTATGAGGCTCGTGTCTTGGTTGAGCAGAATATTACTCAACATTTTCGTGATGAGATCTGGATCGAGTCAGAATTTAAAGGGTACTGGCAAAAAGTGGTTTTAGAAAATCATTCTCCTTGTTGTTCACACTATCAAATGTTTGGTCATATTCCTACGCACTACTATAAATTACATCCACACTTAAAAAGGAACTCATCTCCCCATTTCACCAAAGTTGGGCATCCTGTTCGGCCTGCTGAGGCAACATAGCCGAATGAAGGTATAAGGGACAATCAACATCCCCTCGAGCAACCTTTTGTTACTCTCAATGTGGTCATGCCTCTTATTAATGTTGTTTGCAGTGAAGTTGATAACCACCCTACTTTTCCTGTTGAAACTTTTGAGAATGCGGTTAATCCCTCTTCCGTTTTGCTCCAAAATGTGGATCTGATTAATGTTAGCAATGATGTTTCGGAAAACCCAAATTTTGAGGTTGTAAATGTGGAAACTATTGAGAATGAGAAAGAAAACAATTCTAGTATTCCTGTTGAAAATCTTGATAGCTTTGAAAAAGTGCTTGAAACTAATGCTAAGAGGGGCCACCTAAACATCTTGCTTTGGTTAGGATGCCTTTAGAACCTCCTACCAATATTACTCCCCATAGCTTAACTTCTTCTTCTTCTCTTGAAAAAGAGGGCAATGATAAATTAAAAACTGGTTCTACTCTTATTACAAAAAATAATAATTTACTTCACGTCGATATTTCTGCTGCTAAAAATGTGTTAGATGAGGAATGGATGGTTCAAAAGGCTAGTTGGAAAAAAGTAAACGGAATAACGAGCTTATACAGCTTGATAAAGGTAATATCATTTTTTATGGAAAGTCTCTCTCTGATGGTGAGCAGGTCGGCACCTTTTCTAGATATTCTAGAAGGGGGTGTGCGAGATATAATGTTTAACATAATGTGTTGGAATACTAGGGGAGTGGCAGACCCTTCCTCCCTTAATAAACTTAAGCACTTATGTAGGGTTCATAAGATTTATGTTTTTGATGTTCTTAAGCCTCTTGTCTCCACTAATAAAGAGCGTATTTGTAGAATTTTTAAAAGTTAAAATTTTTTTGCTAATAAAAAGAAAAAAATTTGGATTTTTTGGAAGTATAATATTGACTTCACTATTTTTTAGGAAGACGAGCAATTCGTTTTGCTCTATTTTAAGCATGATATCTATGCTGCTTGGATCACTTTTGTTTATGCTAGCTCTCTTCTCCAGGATAAATATTATTTGTGGCAGAAACTTGCTATGGTGGGGACTCTATTACTGATAATTGGCTGGTGGGGGGCGATTTTAATATGATTATGAAGCCTTCTGAAAGATAAGGAGGTGGGTATACAACTTTACGCTTATCAATCATTTCTGTGATTTTAACGTAAATCCACCCAAACGTTAAAAAAAAGTAAAATAAATCCAACACTTGCTAAATCTAAATTTCTCTCGCTCTATTAATTTTTTGACGTAAATCCAAATTTACTAAATCTTATTTTTAGGTGGATTTAAAAAAAATAGTACAGACGAAAATTAAATCCCAAAAAAATGCCAAATATAAGAGATGAATTTAAGCGGCTTTATGTTAAATCATATCAAACATCTTGAATTTAAAAGCACTAGATTTTATAGAAATAAATTTACTAGATTTATTAAATCATACCTAAGAGATTTAATTTAAATAAGATTTAGGATTTAGGGTTTAGGGTTTATCAAATCCTTAGATGGTTAAATCCTGAAAACTATTTGGTATATTAGTAAATCAAGAGAAACTATTTGACAACTTAAAAGGAGCTAGTGGGATTTATAGAGATTTATTGAACATCAAAACTATTCAAAGCCTCAAAATATATATAAAATAGGTATTTAGATTAAATAATTAGTTATATAAATTAATAATTATTTTTTAAAATTAATTACTTGTTAATTAATAATTTAACAATATTCAATTATGAATTATATAAATTCAAAATTATTTAGAATTTTATCAATGATTTAAAATTTAAAATATATTTTTATTTAGTAATCACCTATTAAATAATTACATATAAATTTATCTAATTATAATTAATTTGATAATATATAAATTCTTTATAACTTAAAATAATAAAATTAAATTAAATGAAAATAAGTTAAAACAGAAACCTACCTCCCAAAATCCCTATTCCCAAACTTCCCATTTCCGCCGGAAGCCGTCGGTGATTTCACTCCCCCTTTTCGCCGGAACCCATCGCCCTTGGCGATACAGTCGCCAGCCATTAGAGCTACCTGGGAAGGAAACGACACAAAAATTTCCCTGTAACAGATGGGCAGGCTTTCCGTACTGAGAAGGTACTCCGTACCATGGCCGAGCAGTATCTGGAGATTGCCGGAGGCAGCCGACGGACTCCTCTCGGACAAGAGTGGCCAACTTATTACACAAGCTAGGCCATGTTTTCCCCCGCAGCGGCTACCGGCGGCAGCGGAGACCATAGGACGGCGCTCTTTTGAATCCTCACGCCCATTTGCTTCTTGCTTCCGCTCACCGACCATGCCATACTCGTCTGCTTCCTTCTTCACGAGCTCGGTATCTTCCCCATCCCTCCCTTCCTTTAATAGCTAGATCCCCAGGCATTCTAATGTTTTGTTTGTAGGTATTTGGTAGAAGAACAGATTATGGAGTTCTCACCTTGCGCCGATACTCTACAATCAATGAGAGAGGTAGTTGGCTGTCTCTGATATTGTATCTGACTATGTGTTTACTAGTGCCAAGTTGGTTGTTTTGTGATTTTTTAGGAAGATTCTGCCATAATAGTCCCTAATCAGGTTTTGACAGAACTGAAGCTGTTCAGATGACTAATTTGTTGCTGTACTTAACAAGACTTCCCATAGCATCCGATTTTCTTATTGCGAAAGATCTGCATATCTTAACTGCAACTATGAATTGTTTAGATGGCTTGCCGCGTTGCCCGAAAACCTTTAATTTCTTAATTGAAATTTGTCGCAGGGCAGTAAAAATGGGAACTAGTTGAAATTGGAATCTAGTTTCTCTGAGGATGATGTTGCTAAATTTAAGTGAAGACCATTACTCTTTTATGAAGTTCCTTAACTTTTAGGTTTGAAATTTTCAGTTCTAGGAGAATTATGTTGAGTCAGCCTTTCACATTCTCTCTCTCATGCATGAATCAAGCTTTTCTTCTTAGAAGCATTTAGCCAGTTTGAGGTAGACCTAAAAAGATTTGGACACATTGTATAAAAATTGATCTTAATCTATTAGAATTAAATGAAAATATGACTCTCAATAGGACACAATGGAGAAAAAGGATGAAACTCAAGGAGACGTATAAAACTAAAAGTAGACTAGTTGGATATTACAAGCATGAAAAGCATGTCTTGTGTTGATTCCATTTACTAATTTTTAAAGTTTATTCTGTTACAAATTTCAAATTCTTTAAAGGTTAACTTGGATTGTACTACACAGATGATAGCGCTCTTGAAGAAGAGGTGGAGAGGAAAGCCGGATGGTTGTTGAAAGCTATTTTCATAGTAACTGCAGTTGGTGTCGCTTCTCAGTTCTTTCCCTACATGGGTATGGAATAATGTAATCCGTGAATTTTATTCCACCTTGATAAATCTCTTGATACCCCACGTGGTGGGATTAAGGCTTTGTTGTTGTTGTTGTTGTTGTTGATGAAACTCTTGATTTGAGTAATCCGTTGTCTAATCCTCTTAGAGGTATTCAGGTGATAATCTGCTGCAACAATCAATTTCTCTGCTGCATGTTAAGGATCCATTATTCAAGAGAATGGGGGCATCAAGGCTACGTCGTTTTGCAATAGATGGTAATTTTCCATTCTCTTTATAGCCTATGCATTTATTAGTTGTTTGGTTACAGTTTTCATATCAACAGTTCCATAGTGCTTTGCAACATTTAGCATATGCTTTTTAACATCTTTAGTTCTAATTAGTGTGATTATGATTGGACACCTTAGAATATTTTAAATTTTTCAACCTATTGTATTAAGATAAATAATCAACTCAACATATGCTGTTGCCTTCTTTTTACACGGTTTCCAAGGTGGTCAACACTTGTTAACCACAATAAATAACCACATTTATAAAAGATTAACACTTGTCCAAAAAAAGTGGTCTGATGACTAACCCGAGCGCTAACTCGATACCAACTTGCCTAAGTGCTTGCTTCTCTTTTAAAATAAATTCGACTTAACCTAATTAGCAGCTTAATCTAAAGATTTTTAAATAAATTTCATCAAACTATGTCTCTTAAGTTCTAAGTCATTAATTATCATTCATGGAGTACCATGTGGCCCTTTATGTGCTTGAAAGAATTGAATCATCACCTGGGATGAAGAGACTATATATTGAGATTGAAAGCCCTAAGTTAATTAATTAATTAGCATTCCATTCAAGCGCATGCATTGGATTTGCTCAAAAGAAGTTGGTAGACATCAATTAAAGTTATGTTATAAAATCACATTCATGATCTTTTTCTTCATAATTGAATTCTTGTTGTGTCTCTAAGAAGCCATTATCTTAAACCCATATGTTGCGCTAGAAAATTTCCTTCTCTACTTAACTAATACATTGTGTGATGCATAATTATGCTAAAACCATCATCATATCTGCTAGAAGGTTGAATCCCAATATCAAACTGTTGAATCCAAAAGTGTTTGGGAAATACACCCGAGGTATAGAATGTCACACTGGAAAAAGAGAGTATAGTAAAAAACAGTAGAGAATGCGTAACCTTTATTCATGATATTGACCTCTTATTTATAGGAAACAATTTTGATCTTACAAAATTACAAAATTTTAGAAGGTTAATGGTCACCTAATAAAATATTTAGGCCTTGGGTTGGGGTGAGGAGATCATTTCCCCCAAATTTTTAGAAGGTTAATTAGAATTTCATGCAGATTATTTTTCGTAAATGTAATTGTCGTTTCTTTTAATAGTGTTTTAATCCAAATTATTCTCCTCTTCCATCTACCACTCTTCATTGTTCTAAGCAAAATATATAATGTCAATTTTTTATAAATCTACCAACCTTACTAAGCATATTAATTCTTTGATAAATAATAAATAGAATCTTATCAGAATTTAACATAAGATAATCTGTATTGCCAACATTTATGCTACTTATAAATTACTATATTAATGTTCTGAAAGGAGGATTAATTTGTAGGTTGCAAATCAGGGAATTTTGAGTCTGTATTTGTGAAATTATGTAGATGAAAGGAGGATGAAAGTAGTAGAGATGGGTGGAGCTCAGGATCTTCTGATAATGTTGGAAGGTGCTAAAGATGACAAGACACGCAAAGAAGCTTTGAAAGCTCTTCTTGCTCTTTCTTACTCTGGTGCGCTTTTCTTGTTAATTCAACAATATTACTCTTTTAAAAAAAAAACTGTTATTTCTTCATTTTGCTAATACTTAGAATGTGAATAACTCTATTCTGATTATTTTACATTTGGTCTTAAATTTCTAATAACAGATGCTGTTGCCGAGATATTGCAACAGGCTAATGCTGCTATTATTGTTGCTTCTGCTCCAGATTCTTCTGAGTTTGATGAGATTGGCTATTGCAAGTCTAGTTTGCTAAAGCGGCTTAGAGAGTTCCAGAAGATGCATTGAGTTGAATTTTACTGGTTTGTGTCTCAATTCTCTCCAACTGTGATTTATCAAATTGGTTTTGTTTACTGTTCGTTCACATAGACAATAGATTTATAATTGCACTATTCCTATTGTTTATGAGAAAAATTTGCATTAGGAGCTGTTTAAAGAAAGATGTATTTTGAGTAGAGGTTCATGAATCAAAACTGCACGCTATGTAGCAAGACTTTTATATGGAACTCAATAATTTTTTTATTAAAATAAAAGTACTTTTTATAATATGTATAAGTTGAGCAATTTTAATCAGAATTATTAAAAATTAATAGTTAATGTGCTTTAACTCCGGCCTCCATAATGAGTCTAGGCCCTCAACCAGGAACCGCATACACAATTGTCGAGGTGCATGCAGGTGTGTGTATGGAGTGGGACTACTATGGTGAGGGCTTACTCAAAGGATGAGAGAAATGACACACAAGCACATGTTGAACTCATTTTCAGTAAGGTCTTAGTTTCCTACTCCCATAACCCAAAATCTAGCCTTAGGAGTTCCTTGCTGACAATCTTAGTATGCTAGTAGTGGAGCCACCTCCTGTAGAACTTCAAACCACTTCTTCATTCATTTTTGTGAAAAACTCGCATGAGTGGTTCCAAGTACTCAACTTTTAGTTGCAAGGGCTAAAGACTAACATGTAGAGGACCCGAAAATGAGTTCCTACAAGATCAGGGGCCTTAGGTGAACCCTTCTTGACTCAGTAATGCACTCGCTACATCACACACGAAGTTGACACATTTTTTTTGGCGTGACCATCGACGAACTTGTCTGAACGACCCCGGATGACGAAACAGACTACGCTGACGCGTCCGGAACGTCGAACTTAATTAGAAATGACACTCATATCACTATGGTTACGCACTTGCACAAATAACATAAAAATCGATGCACGTTAGCAGGGCGCGGGCCCGGGCTCAACCCAGGTTCAACTTGGGATTGATTCAAGTTTGGCTCGGGCTGAGCAAGGTTAAACAATTTTAAATTTTAAATTTCGAATTTCAAAAGAGAGTCCGCCCAATCTCACCTTAATCAGGTGTTAAGAGCCTTCCATTTGAGTTTCTAAATCAACGGAATCTAATTAATTCCCCGTCAATGCTGGTAACCGCTCCCTCGAAATTTTGCCTATACTAATTCATCACCTCTCCTCTGCGAAAAAAAGACAGAGAGACTCCTCATTCGATCCCTCTCCGCTCCCAGGCTCTCTCCCCTGCTCTCGACAATTTCGGCTCCCTTGCTAGCCTCCGTCGTTTCTTCCTCTGCGTTGAGGACCCCCTGCTTGAAGAGCCCCGCTCACCTCTCTCCCTTGCGACAAATCCCACACAGCTGCTTCGATTCTCCCAATCGAGAGCTCTCCCGTCTTCTTTCCATCGCTCCCCAGCTCCCCCTTCCGGACATTCTCGCTTGCCTTTCCTCTCTGCAGGTGACCGCTCAATCCTACTTCCTGATACCAGCCTCCCGCTCCCCAGTTCGAAGCCCTCTCGCTTCACTCGCTTCCTTTTTCTTTTTTTCTCCGCTCGCCTCCGCACCAACCCCGCTTGCCAGCTCTCTGCTTGATTCGACTCTCCTGGCTCGATCCCGCTCCTTGGAGATTATTCTCAACTCTCCCGCTCTCCTCCCAGCTATTATTCGGTTCTTCCTCTGTTCGGCACCAGAATCCTCTCTCTCACTCGCATGCCTCCTTTCTTCTTTCCGTTCGACTCGCCTGCTTCGGCATCCCTCGTGGCCAAACAAACTACTTGCCTTGTCTCCTCTTCCCTGCGCTTTCGCTTCCCCTGCTCGAAACCCCGCCAATCTCCATCCCCCGATTCGAGGCTTCTACCTGAAATCATCGAGGAAATCGTACTTCCTTTCCAAGTGGCTGAACACTTCCCTGCAGCCGCACCCTTCTACAGGTGTTAATCCCTGCAGGTTTCCGACATTCCCTCCTCACGACTTCCAAGCATCCCAGACATCCTCTATCTGTTGTCTTTCAAGCAAAGCAAGCCAACTTGCATTTGTCCATAGGAAACTCCAGCCCTAAGCAGAGCAGTCTCCTTTCCCCGCTGTTCTTCTCTGCAGGCTTTCTTGCAGGTCTTCCCTCCTACGGTCAGACATTCCCCACAACCAGATTCTGAACCCACTTCTTTGCCCGCATCGGAGGTAGCAGGGGTAGAAAAGGAAGGAGCGCAGGACTTCGAGCTTCCGAAATACTTGGAACACAGAACCTTAATAATTGCAGTGATTGGGCAACGAAGCCTTGTCTTGTTCCTATGCTTGCTGGTGTTATTTATATGTCACTGGTCATTTAAAAGTTAGAAAGAATTACACACATACCACATGATTCTCATGGATTTGCATTTCTAACACCTTAAACTTTAAGTCCAGTTTTTTTGGAGTTTTGTGCACCATTTAAGTGATGATTTGCTTACTGTTTTGGAGCCCTTAAATGCAGATTTTTTGGCACATTTTTTCACTGTTTGGAAGCATTAAACTCATCATTTGGGGGTTGTTTTAATCACTATGTTGGTGGAATTAAACACATCATTTGGGGGTTGTTTTAATCATTGTTTTGGTGGAATTAAACACATCATTTGGGGGTTGTTTTTTTTTTTTTTTTGGAGAAATTAAACACATCATTTGAGGGTTGTTTTAAACACTGTTTTGGAGAGGGAATTCGGTTTTTTTTAAGTTGTAATTTCGGGACTATTTTGAGAATGTTTCCTTTGTTGTTTGGTGGCTTTAAGAGAGCTGGAAAGTGCTGAAAAATACTTGAAAGCTGTTGTGAGAGCTATGAGAGAGTTGTAGGGTGTTGTTTGGAACTTCAAAATTGTTGTTTGGAGTCATTGGAGGCCATAAGGCGATGTTTGGAACTCCAAAATTGTTGTTTGGAGTCGTTGGAGGTCGTAGGGTGCTGTTTGGGACTTCGAAATTGCTGTTTGGAGTCATTGAGAACTATAGAATTGTTGATTGGATGCTGATCTTTGCTGAAATTGTCTGTTTGGAAGCTGCTAACCACTGTAGAAGTGTTGTTCGGAAGCTTGGGATGGGTTCTGTCTGTTCAAAAGCCTAGGATGGTTGTTTGGTGTTGTTCGGACTTTTAGGATGGTTGTATGGTGTTGTTTAGAAGATTAAAATTGTTGTTTGGTGCTAGGAATTGTTGTTTAGAAGTTTAAAACTGGTATTTGGTGTTAGGGAGTGATGTTTGGAAGCTTAGAGTTGTTGTTTAGTGATTAAAACTATTGTTTGGTGCTAGGAATTGTTGTTTAGAAGCTTAAAACTGTTGTTTGGCGCTAGGGAGTGCTATTCGGAACCTTAGGATCACCTGTTTGGAGTTCCTAGCTGTTATAATTTATTCAGCTACTTACTGTTTTCTTCTTTTCTCTGCAATTTATTTAAATTCCCTGCAAATTATATTATGTTTTGTGAGCTAAACATGCAACAGGGATAGTAACAACAGATACGCCACGTACACGTGTACATTTTATTTGTTGTTGTTTTATCATTATAATTTACTCTTGCTCTAACATATTATGCAGGTACTGATTGCAATTACATTTTCAAAACAAAACGGTTTTAAAAAATTAAACAACATTTTTAAAACAAAACATTTTTCAAAATTAAACAACATTTTCAAAAAAAAACATAACACGTCCTTTTGAATTTATGGGAGTCTTTCGGAGGAGGTAACTCATGGTTGCTAACGAGATCTCTCTGGTTTAAATGGGTCTTACAACTCATTTAGACTAAGTAAATTCAAAAGAAAATAGTGATACCGAAACGAGGGAACTGTGGGATCCTAACCAGTGTCGCTCTAATCAACTTTAACTCCCCCCATAATGACAACAAAACCAAAACTTGAAACGCAACTGGTACAACCTTTTGAACCTTAAACTTTAGGATTGTTACTTCGACGAAGAGTTTTGAGCAACTTCGTGAGCAGCGCGACAAGGAGCTTGAAACGGACTACAAGTGGAGATAATCGTCATTCTACAACAACAAAATAAGTCTACACCAGTTAAACTCTCTCCTTGGTCTAAATAGCAACCCCTAGGACTTCGAGGTAGCTCGCCCAGAGCGACGTAAATCCTCATACCCTCTTTAGGCACCTGTGCAACTATGTTGTGCAGCATAAGTTCTAATTTACTTTAGGTTCTGAGGATGTTTTTCATTACGACGCAAACCCTCATCTCTTTGCGGCCTATTTGCACAATCAGATATTATGCAAATGTAAGTCTCAAATAATAAAATTGACAAGATTAAAACACCTAAATAACATCACCTTCAAAACACAGCCACACGTTAAGATAGTTTGGGAAGTCACTGAGGTTTTTTTTCCTCAGGATCTGTGACATCCCCTATCTTTTCGTTCCTTTGGATTCTTGAAAATAAATGTTCCTATTTGAGCCACTCTCACTTATTTTTCCACATCCTACCGTGAAAACCTATACTTTGAATTCTTAAAGAGTAAAACCACTGATCATTATTGAGAGTTTTCTTAAGTGACTACCGTCATTTGAGATGTAATTAACTATAGAAGTTTGTCTCTATAGGAAACTTGGAACCCAAATAAAATAAACTATATTTAATTTTTGTATTAAATAAGGGAACTTGTCGGTCACGCATAAAAGGTTCGCAGATCAAACAAATGTCACAAATCTCTTAGTTTACAGGATTGAATCTATCGCCGATGTATACACTTATCTTTCGAGAGGGTATAGTACTTGCGGTATCGGACACGATTATCCAAACTATTGAACAAACGAGATCCATTTAGTCTCATTTTTTTTCTAAAATTAAAACATACTACTTTCAAAACCCAAACTATATACTTCTTATACTAAATAAAATTTCAAACTTATTTTTATATTCATATTTTCAAATCATCAAAAAGTTGACCAACAGCACATAGGTGAGACATCAACTACGACAAATACGAAAAGCTAGCTCCACAACTACCCTCTTCAATATTAACAACGGACTATTGACTTCATAGCAATTGACTACGACTCTTGCAGCCTACTATCAAGAACAAATTCATTAATTACGATTAGATTATGACTATTTACAATGATCAACTTTATAACTTCATCTTCCCTAATTAAGGAGAAGAGTAGATTTGTACGTGCACCATTATAGTGATTATTTTAACTGAACTAGGCATTATGATTTTTTCTTCTTCAGAAGTTTTCACATAAAAAGTTAATGTGTCTCTTCATGCTTCTCTTTTATCCGTGTTTTTTATGGATTTTTGTGCAACGCTAAGACGATAATTCATTACTTTACCACTATGGACATTCTAGCACGGATCAGAGTGAATTATGCCATGATTATTAAAAAAATAAGACTTTATTTTACTCGTTTTCATTTTGCACATAATCAATCTAACTTGTTAGATGCTTGATTATGATTTGAACTTGATAAAAAATTTAGTAAATAAATCAAACATAAGTTTAAAACTCAAATCATGTTCAATTTTTTTTCGAATTACATATGAAAATAAAACATATTAAACATGAGGGCAAGGATTACGGCTCCCCCTTCTGTTGATTTAATTGTTGATTTAATATTCAAAGAGCTATAATCGATGATAAGCTTGTAGGCTAATTATGGGGGGCATAATACTCAACAAATTTAAATCTCTATTATAAAAAAAAAAAATCAATAGGACATTTACATACATACCAACTAATTTTTATGTACACATATCTAGCACAAATTTTACTTTTTTCATACCATCCAAATATCTCATTTTACATACAAAAATACAATTTCTTTTTTTAAGAAGTGGAATTCAGCTTTTCAAGCACATGTAAGGTGAAACTTATGTAAAAATTGAAGTATAGGTTTCAGATTTGTAAATACATCAATCGTTGACTATGGGAGCACTAAGACATTAAACTTGATCAAGCATAATAGATCCTCTATTATTTATTTGTTCTCCTTTTGTTGTACTGTCTCTTTAGTTATATTCACTATTCTAACATTACAATGGAATTTAGGAATCCATTTGTTGTTATTTGGTTGTTGAAAGTTAAAAGCATGGATTCCATTTTGGTGCATGCACTAAAGGTGTTCAAAAGAGGAAAATTTAGGGCAAAATTGATGGGTATATATTGGTTTAAAGAACACAGTAGATTGAGATTAGGCTTTTCATGTCCTGAAAATAAATAAAAATGTCATTCAATTATCGTATTTTTAGTGTGTAGATTATTTGCAAGTAGAGAAGAAAGATACCATATTTCTTGATTAAGATTGGAGAATGTATGGCATTGTTTTTATTTTTAATTTTATTTTTGATGCGGGGTTTATTGAAGTCCAAAATGAGTTTTTGTTGTAGTTGTTTATATAAGTAAATTTAATTGATATGAAAACTTAAAATAATACTCATAAGAGTTGAAAAAAATTGAAAAAGATTAGAGTTTGATTTATGAAATACCATGAATAAGAACTTTTGAAACAAGTTAATTTTTATATATTTTTTTATTCGAACTCAATTAAATTTTATTTAAATTATAAGAGACAACATCAGCTTGGCTTAGGGCCACCATCCCTCCCTTTGGTTGTCTAAACTCAACTTCCAAAGGCTTCTTTTGGGATATATTCCCACAAGCTCTTAACTCATTGCGAATGGCTTGACATGCTAGAATGATTGAAACTTTTTTATAAACATTATTGTAAAACTATGATGGGAAAATTAATTTCTCAAAATATTACAGTGAGAGTTATAATTATTTAATTTTTCTAGCGACTTGAGATCTCTTTGGGATGTTAATACTTTTTTTTTGTAAATAAGATTGTAAATCTATGATAGGAAAAATAATTTTTTAAAATGTTACAATGAGAATTATAACTATTTTTATGTTCCTTAAATAGAATTATATTGCTGTTTGAAACACAACAAGCAAAAGAATTATCTCAAACAGACGATTAATGTCATCTCTATGACAATTTTGATTCCATGACTTGAATGCTCCCATAAATCGATCTGTTCATCCTTGTCCGCAACTCGATATAATTACTCAATCAAGTTTATGAGAGAAGAAAGACAAAAAATAATAAAACCCAAAATAAGAGACCATATTTAGAGTCGTTCAAATATCTTGAACTACAAAAATCAAAAATTATAAAAACAAAACAGAAATGAGAATAGGGGAAAATATTGCGTAAGGTATCTTAGAGTTGATACTTTTAAGAGATTGTAGCTTGTTTCATGTATATAACAAATCAAACTCACCACAAATCCCCTTACCACGACCATGGTTCCTGGAGCGTTCTTCTTTATTTCAGTTTTTATTTTCTCTTTATTTTCAGGTGACAAAGAAAAGTTGTATTTTCTCTTTATTTCAGTTTTTAAAATAATGCAATAATAAAAAAAGTAAACATAGTGAAGTTATATAACGATAAGGAACAAAAGAAACACGCAATAAATGAATAATAGTATAGAAGAGGGTTTGCGCTCATGATTCTGCATGAGTTGATTTCTGTAACCCCAACTCCTCCGCAACAAGTCTAAGGAGGACTTGAACTAGCTCTCTTATTCTTGATTCCCTGCAACAGATAATCTCATTAAAAGACCAACGAAACAAGTCTCGAAATGCTTCAGCCTAAAGAAATTTATTTGGAATGTATTTTTATGAATGGATACAATTGCTGAAAGTAGCTGGGTTCTCAAGTAAGCTTTACTCGTAGAGTCTTACTTTTTCTTTGTATCTTCAAAATGTATTTTTTTTTTTTTGTATGAAATGTGATTCAGAAAATAAGAGGACTTGCATGCATACTACTCAATTCCTTTGTACACTTAAACTTCAATTTTTACATATATGTCACCTTACTTGTGCATGAAAACATGTATTTCACCTTTTAAAAGTTAAAATGATAGCATTTTTTAAGTTATTTGAATGATTTGGGTAGTATAAATGTAAAAAGTAATGTTTATGGTATTAAATCTTCTAACCCGGCCCAACATCTAAGATGGGAACTGGCGGTCAGACGAAGGAAACATATCTAACAATTTTATTTCTTAACAAAATAAAAATCCAAACCAAAAAGATGAAAAAAAATTCTAATTTATAAAATTTAAAGTTACAGCCAGTTTGTATATATTTTTTTAAACTATTTACAACTGATAGAAATAAATCTAACTCAATACTTATCAGCTTACGCTCCATGACACCTGTACAAGTACTTCCCGGGGCCCATATTCTCTACAACTGGTTTTCCTATAAAATGTTATTAGCTAAATGTTTGAGCTAAAACTACTCAGCGAGCAAATGTTTTTAAATTATAATATTTCTCATTTAAAATATTTTGTAAACGTACAGTAAAAATAATAGTAAAGAAATCAATTTCATTTCCTTTTATTTATTTATGTTACACTTTTCATAATTGTGAGTCACCTTCTAAATGTACACTTTCAAAGATATATATTTAACATTTTCCAGCCCATCATAAAAGTAGAAACTTTTTCTTTTTTTCTTTTTTATGTCATTTTCGTACACGGGAATACTACATTCCCTTGACAGTATCATCCAGAGCTGACTCTCATATACATACATATAGCATAACTCATTCATTTTTATCTTACATTTAACATTTTAAAAAAAATTGTATTTTTTATTTAAAATAAAAACTGAAATAGTAAATAAATAGAATTATCAGAAAATAAAATACATTTACTCACCTCAACAGTATCGTCTATTATAATTTTCCTCAAAGCAATCTAATCCTTAGGTGCAACTATAATAAAAATTTAAAGGTAATTAGTTTTTTTTTTTTGTTCAAGCTAGTCTTTTCTCCTATTAATTCTAAAATTTCTATCATTATTTCATAATTTAATTATTTAATTAGATATTTATTTACCTATATAAACATATATACATATATTTGTAAGATCTAATATATATACATATATATGCAAGAATAATATAAACGTATGTATATAGGAATATCCAAAGTGAATATTATATTAAAGCTTCTAACAATTTTCTTTTTTCATACCTACTCAATAACAACTTAATTATAAATAATTTTTTAATTTAGGATTCTTAATTTCCTATTAACATTCGTAATAAGAAAAATAATAACTAATTCTTGAAACTAAGTTTTATAACTGAAATTTTCCTCTCTCTTTTTCTGACTTAGCTTCCTTGCCGATCACCAAAAATTGATTATAATCAATATTAGGTATTTTTTAATATTAAATTAATTAGGATTTAGATTCATAACATCATAAATAAATAATTAAAATTTCATAATTTAATACTTAAACTTAATAGCTCATCTTCCTCTGTCCTCCATCAAATAATCGAACTGAACCACACTCGATTGAGTTCTTTCACATGCAAAGCTCCTGAAATCTCTTCTTCCTCCCCAAATCTCTTGATTGAGCTTCCTACATGCCTCACGAGAGGTAGGAAGTTGCTTGAACCTCTCCTCTTGGCAGCTAGGGCATCGAAGCCTCAACCAATGCATACAAGCGGTTCGTAGCTTCGTCTCTCTTCCCTTTCATGCTCGTATCGTTGGAATTTCAACGATGCAAGAGGGAAGCTCAGGTGAGCCACTCAATCCTTCCAGGTACTCAATCGAGTTTCCCCTTCTTCTTCCTTTCCTTTACAGCTCATGACACTCAATAGAGCCGGTTGAGCTCTCTATCAGACACAATGCAGAGAGATTACCCAGCCTTCTGTCTACTTGGAGACCCTATAAAGCTAGATCTACCCACTTTCAATCTAACCAGACATTCTGTGGCCAAAATACTTGTGAAAATGGATATTACTTTACCTGAAATTACTGAAGTCTGGTTGACACCTCATAATGGATATTGGCAACAAATCATCATGGAACACAGACCTCTATATTGTACTCATTGTAAGATGTTTGGGCATACCCTTGACAAATGCCACAAGCTTCCTAATTTGAAACCTAAAGTTCAAGTGAATAAGGAAGTGTCTAACCCCACTGCTCTGTACATATCTGCTCCATATGGGGAGGAAAATACCAAAAGGCAAGATTTGGTGAATGATATAATTGCTTCTATGGACCACCCGCTTGACAATACTACTATTGTTTCTGCGATTGATGAGATGATGGATGGCTCTGCTTGGCAACCTACACCTTCAAACCATATTGAAAACAATACTGAAGGATCCTTATATACAAAGGATATTGTTCGGACTGATAATCAGGAGAACCTTGTAGCTCTCCATCTTCAGGAAGTATCCGGTGTAGAGGCGACAACTCATACTTCACATATACTAGAAATTATTGTGGGTACAACGGTTGGCAATCCTTCTGCTATAGCTTCACCACCTCATCTGAATGATCAATCTTCGGATGAGGAATGACAGGTTTACACTTCTACGGGGAAGAAGAAGAATGAAGATCTACTTGAGTTAAGGAATTTAATAGATGATACTTTGGTTGCTTCGGGTAATGGTACGCACCTCACCAATTTGTCAGCTGGCTTTCTTCCGATAACTAGAGGTAGAGACATGACTAAATTGGGTCGTCCCTAACTAATTTTGTGCCCTCGTGGTTTGGGGTTTTTTAGATTTTATATGTACCCTCTTTTTTTTTATGTTTTGTGTGTTGTACCGTGTGCATATTTTTTGGTCCACTCATACAACCTATATGTATCTTGTTTTGTTGAGGATGTATTTTTTCCACAACTATTTTTTTTGAGAAATTTATATATATTCTACAAAATTCTTATGTATTTATATATCCAAAATTTGATATTTACACTTGTAACATCCTGGTGTCAAAAATATATCTATGAAAATATATATTTTACTTTTAAAAGGATAGTGTTGGTAGTATTTCTGATGTGATATTAAAGATTTGAGTAGCATACTTGTAAATATGGAAGTTTAGGTTTTAAAAATGTAAATACAAAAGATTTTGTGTTTTGTATGTAAATGTCCCTAATTTTGTGATCGTACACCCGTCATTGAAGGACACGGGAACGGAGAAAACTTTATAGTGTAGCCTGAATAGAATTTTTTAGGGTTTAGGGTTTAGGATTTAGGGTTAACAATACCATGAATAATACATTTTTCAAATTGAAAGAGACTAGATGAATTTAAGAACATAAAAAAATAAAAAAAAATAAAAAAATCTTTGTGAAGGTAAATATTATATAATGCATACCTTGAAACCACTAGCTCACAAATTGAAGGAAACAAAACCAATAGATGAGCATGGCAGCTACGAATCTCACTATTTTCATTTTTTTCCTTCAGGTGTGCTGGTATATTCAGAACAGAAGCTGTATCAGAATGAATAACCATGCGAGCAAGCTCTTGCAGGACACAGACTGTTTCATTGGTTCTAACTGCCGGCAATGCATTTTCCCCTATAATAATAAGAAAAATAAAATATTTAAAAAAAGTGAAAGATATATAGAGACATCAAAAAATTTGGATTCTGACTTAGTACACCATTCAATAAATTTAAACAATAGGTTTCAATAGATTAACAGAAAGTACCTAGGTCGTTTTCATCACTTAAAAACTGCTGCAGTATGATCTCACAACGCTTGATAAGAATATCAATTGAAACGGTGCTAATTGTTGCCCGTTCTAGAGGCCAATCGTCTTCAAAATGAAAACTAAATACCATCAAAACACAAAAGGTGTTAGTAACCCTGAAGAGGAAACAAAATCAGGAAAATTATGAAATAAAAATTCCAATCCCTCACTTGTGCTAATGTCATAAAATAAACTATAACAATTAACATTCGGCTAAACAGCATGAACATGTTAACGATCAATTCATAAGAGGAATAAAGAGAATACGAAAAAAGAGGCACTTACATATGCTTATGTATTTACGTATCTCACACCTAAACTTTCATATTTACACAAATAGCACTCAAATCTTTAAAATCACATAAAATATAGAACTATTATCACTTTTTAAAATTGAAATACACATTTTCATGCATATAGATTTAAAGCATCAAAGTGCTTTGCATGTCAATAACAAAGCCTTTTTTTTTTCATGTCAATATGAAAGCTTAAGAGTGAGATATGTAAATACAATAGATTGTGTGCTACATATGTAAATTTCCCCAAAAGCTTTGAAAGCTTCGTGGACATTTTTACAGATTTAACCTTATGCATTAACTTACAGTTTTATAATTTTTTTATTACAATAGAAAAGATAACTTAAAAAATGACTCCTATTTAATTAAACAATAACTCTAGGTCAAGTCTGACCTGCTAAATTATTAATAAAAATATTGTAGGAAGAAACAACAGATGAATTTAGAAGGCAAAGAGGTTGGAAAATTGCAGAAACTATAAAATTACCTGCATAAGGAAAACATCATCTGCAAGCAGCTTAAAGAGAATCTGCTGCAGTGTGAAGGCATTAGTCCAAGGCTCTCTAATGGCAGAGAACCTGTTCTAGATGCACAGCGATCAAGAGTTGAAACTAGCCGGTGTAAAATCTGGAACAAAAATTGAAACATTTCTTTCACTGCGCTCATGTTCAGTAAAGACAGTTTAATGAAAAACCAATTATAGGCATTCCAATTACCTCAACAGGAGCATCTATTTGTCCTTTAAGAATCATATCAGCGAGAACATTTAGGACATTCATTTCAATCACCTCATCAGCCTCTAGAGATTCGGCAGCACCATT
Organism: Phalaenopsis aphrodite; assembly: GCA_003013225.1. Taxonomy (NCBI): domain Eukaryota; kingdom Viridiplantae; phylum Streptophyta; class Magnoliopsida; order Asparagales; family Orchidaceae; genus Phalaenopsis; species Phalaenopsis aphrodite. The sequence goes on from NEWO01000741.1 coordinate 235,578, forward strand.
TGAAGAAAGTGCACGCCCGCAGGAACCAACGAGAAATAAGTCATACACATCAGCGACTTCTTTCCATAAGCGAGCTCTGGAATGTCTGTAAATGTGTGAATCTAATTTTATGTTGTTATCAGCTTCCATTAAGTCACCATTAATGATTTGATTGAAGCTCTCAACGGCCAATCTCCAAAGCATGCCCTTTGGACTGTCTCTTCTAGTGTTCATGCATCTGAAAGGAAATAGAAGACAAATGCTAAGCATGCATCATTATATTAGATCCTGTTCATTACACATTTTTTCTTGCACCAAAATTTTGTATTTCATATCCTACTTTTTCTCCCCAAACCGTCTGGTTAGGGATGATAATGCTGGTGATTTGTAGTCTTTGCTGTCATGGATATCAAATTTCACTATATTTTAATAGAATTTGTTGTAATGAAGAAAAACTACTGCATTTCTATGGTGATTGAAAAAACAAACCAGCTCTAGTTCATGTTATATATTTTCTCTTGTTTTAAAGCTTATGTATTACTGACTAGTGTACTAGCCACTTGGTGGCCGGTATATAAAATATTGCTTAGGAATCAATAGTACTACCAATATGAACACCAGGCACCAGAAATAGTCAAGTTAACTTTAGCAGCGCGATCAACAGAATTTCTAAGGAAAACACTAATCCTATAAACCAAAACGTAAGGAAACGTCTGGTAAAATATTGCTTAGGAATCAATAGTACTACCAATATGAACACCAGGCACCAGAAATAGTCAAGTTAACTTTAGCAGCGCGATCAACAGAGTTAACTTTAGCAGCGCGATCAACAGAATTTCTAAGGAAAACACTAATCCTATAAACCAAAACATAAGGAACCGTCTGGGACCGCTTCTGTAATTTTTATTTTATTTTGTTTAAAATATGAATAGTCATTTGATTAAAGTAAGACTGTTTTTGAAAACACTCAAAATAACTAAATATATTTAGTATTTTCTAAAACATATTAATTTGTTTTTAGAAGAAAAAAATAAAAACATATAAAAACATTGACGAGGGGAGTATCCCGCACAAGAGATTTTTTTGCGACGGGAAGCAGATCGCACTTTTGTGCCTAGACCAAACCTGATACTAGAGATTAGGAAAACATGATTTTCTTACGCCAAAAAAACAGAGTTACAATCAAAGCTCAAAACAGAAAATGGCATACAACACAACACGAATTGGCCGGTGAACGGTGGTGAGAGGGCGGTGATGACTGGCGACAAGATGAAAGGGTCCAGGTAGGATTGCAATTGAGTAAGTAAAAGGGAGAGGGTGGATTGGGGTTGTGGCTATAATAGGTGGAGGCTGGTGGTTGCTGTAGGGGGGTTGGTCGTGAGCAGGACGGAAGGGAAAGTGCAGGTTGACAGAAGCAGTTGAGGGGAGGATGATTTGTAGTTTTGGAGCAAATGGAGGGGGAAGGGTGTGCAGTTGTGCTGGACGTAGTTGGGTGTTGGCGACACAGCTAGTATGGATGACGGTAGTAGGGTGTGAAGCTAAGAAGATTTATGGTAGTAGCAGGTGGGGTGGAGCAAGGTAGGCCGCATGGAAAACAATAGTACTAGGACGTGAGGGAAGGTGGCAATGAGCAAGTAAAAGGGAGTGAAATAACGAAGCATACGGGACGAGTTACAGCCAAAGACATGAATGAAAAATGGCACACACTTTGCATTATAAGCGATTACTAAGAGAAGAAGGCATCATGTATGAGTTTCAAGGATAATGCATCTTAAAATCAGGAAAATATGCTGAGAAAAAATAAAAAGATGCTTTGTCGCACAATGACAGAATACACCGATTTAAACAAATAAGTTTCCTTAAGGCCCCAAAAGGTAGAGGCTTTAAACTCTTAGGTACGCGCATAGATATTCTACAGAGGAAAGAAGTGAATAAAAAGAGTATTTACCTTCCAAGACCTTTGATGATCTCAGGAAAAATGTTGCACTTTTCGGTTGATGGAGCCGCCAGAAAGAGTTCTATTAAAACAGGTATGAGTTTTTCCATAAACAAATGGTTCCAATTACATACTGAAGTCTCATCGGGGGTGGCTTCACTAGTAGGAGTACTGGTAGGTTCTGCAACCAGATTGGATGTAGAAAAAAATCCACCGGAAACATTGCTGCTTGATTTAATCCAGGTTTCTTTGGTAGTTTCAGTGTTGCTAACGCCTGCAAAAGTGAAAGATCCCATAGCAGCACTACCCCTTCTGGAGCTTATGCCTGTATTTGGTTCCTCATCTTTCTTGTGGTGCATAGAAACTTCAGAACCGAGAAGATAGCAGAGAAGCAGCTGGAGAAGTGCAGACCATTCTGCAGAAAGATGTTCAGGAGGACGTAGAAGGGGTAGAATCTCCAAAATAGTACGCTGAATTGGTGATAGAATTCCCTGTACCAAAAATATTAGTGAAACAACAGACAGATGAAAAGACAATAAAAACCTTTCAAAAACTGCATTAGAAAGGTTACTTCAATTGACTTATCCAGTATAATCTACACTTGAAGTTAACGTATATTGGAGAAAATCCACCAGAATAAGAATATAACTTTATGAGATATTGTAGGACAAACGAAATCTAAATAGTGCTCATACAAATTCTTACAACTTCACTGCCCGCGTCACTGGGGATCATAGAACGTTTAATTGTTAAATGTATAGTCAATAAAAGCTTCAAGTACATGTCAGTATCAAACATACTCTTCGCTTGAGCATACAAATCTCCTGAGACAAGTAGAACAAAATTATCTGTTACAAAAAACGATAGGGAAAAGGAAAATGCAGTAAAAAATTTTCTAAAATATAAACGGTAGCAGAAACTTACCAAGGCCATGCAAAATCTCTTGTTTCACCTTGACGGCTGAGTTAGTCCTACAGTCTGGTGATCTTTCAAGCGCAAGCTCATATACATCAAGTATGGATTTTATATATGGCAGTGCCAGATTTCCCTGATTCATATAAAATGGTCACCGGATAAAATTAGTTCAATGACAAAATGAAAAGAAAGAGAAAAAGGAAAATATTCCCATGCATGTGCGCGCTTGTATCGAACTGTTATGCTAAAATGTACAAGATATACACTTATTTGTACTTTGTATGCAAATATACATAAAAAAAAAATAATGCAAGCACACAGGCCAATACACGTACATAAGCATATACACACCACATCCAATTGAGTGAAAACATCATTTTCCAATCAAATTTATTTTTCTTTAGTTTTTTGAGTAAATAAACACTCGGACTGAAAATTAACATGACTGATCTTCATTAATTAATTGAAATTAGTTAGGCACCACAATTACTTGAATTCCACAAACTTTCGTATGATACTTTTCACTTTATGTAGTACAGAAGTTGTTAAATGACCATGGTGTGTGTTTTTTGTATAGTGAAGGGCCAAAAAAATACAAGAATAACCCTTCACGTATATTTTGCCAAATATGTAAATGCAGGCATGCACATACACATCTTGCTTGGTCTATATATTAAGAACGTGTATGACTGCATACCTTTGTTTAAAAAAGCACTTGAGGCACAAGCCTCAAGGCACATTTTGAACTAAAATGCACAAAAAATGCCTCAAAGTTTTATGTCTTGAGCCGTTTGAGGCAACTCCTCAATGATATGGAGTAAAAAAATATGTATATTATTAGGACTGTCAAAAAAGCTCGTTGTTCGCGAACAAGTCGTGTTCGGCTCGTTAAAAAGCTCGTGTTCGAAGCGTTCGCTAAGTTAATGAGCCAAACAGGAACAAAGATTTGTTTCGTTCGTGTTCGGCTCATTTTGGCTCGAAATACAACTCATCAATTATATATATATATATATATATATATATATATATATATATATATATATATATATATATATATATATATAACTTTTTAGGATTTTATATATATATTTATGAAAAGCCCAAAGGCTAATTTTATTGAAATAGAAAATGATACATAAAGGTTATATGAAAAGAGCCCAAAAGAGGCACCCTACTCATACGATACACGTACAGTAATGCCCCAACAAAAAGATACAGATAGACTCAATAAAATGTAAAAAAAATTTAAAACATGCAGAAAACAAGTAGCTAGGGACGAGTTAGTTTAGTTTTGTCTCTTCCTCTAATTTTAAGAGTGGAATCAGATAACAAACTTTTAAGAGTCGTGACATTGTCAGGAGTTACCAAAGTATCATTCATTAAGTTTCCAAGTTGGAGTGTACCCCCAGCCTTCTTCTACAGAGAAGTGTAAACATGTCATTCTCCATCTGAAGACTGACTCATGTGATCCTCGATCTGATTTGATGTTAGAACCGCAGTAAGAGGAAAGGTAATCGTTGCCACCGCGATAGGTTCCAGTGTATGTGAAGTGTGAATTGTTACCTTCGCGCCTGATGTTTCCTGAATAGGAGCTGCGGGACTATCCTGATTTTCAGTTTGAACATTATCCGTTGTAGTATGGTCAGGAGAAGGGATCCCAAGGGCAGACATCAACTCCTGTCTTGTGGTGATTCCCTCCTCAGGTTGGTTGTCATTGGGTTTTTTGAGAACGCGTTCAGGCACATGAGGTGCACTAATCGTCTGCTCCTGCTTTTGACTATTGGTTCTCAACTGTGGGTGCAATCTGAAACATTTCTCCTGCGGGTGTCCAAACATCTCGCAATGCTTGCAATAGTATGATTTTTGTTCCATAATGATTTTTTGTCAATAACCATTGTGAGCAGATCCAAGTCAAACTTCTTCATCTTGTCGTGTAATATCTCGTTCAATCAAAATCCTTGAGAAATGAACTGCATGTAAGTCCACCTGCAAAGGCTTTTCAAGAATAATTTCAATTGCATATAAGATAGGTAGGTCAAATAAATGAAGCTTGAGTTCAAGTAATGAGAACCACATAGGTGCAATTGAGGGTTCTTGACTAGGATCAAAATTAGGGGTCCATTTGAGCGATTTCATTTTTTTGTCCTCAATTGTGATGAATTTCTTTGAGAAAATCCTCGTGTAATATTTTGTGCTCAGTTGTATTATAACATGCATTCTGTCGAAATGACCTACCTGTCAATCCTCAACCAGTTTGAAATCATCAAAAACCTTCCTGATGATCTTCATCTTAGGGCAACCTAATTGGAACTTTCCAACTAGTGTAAATTTGTATTTTCCTGCACAAGTTAAAATTTCAGCATCAAAGAAGAAAAATGTTGTTTTGCCCGCAATTTTCTCTACTTTTTTAATGAAATTGCAATCGTCATTTCCTGCAACAGAATCATAGTAAGTCTGCGAGAATACCGCATTATCTGCGAGATGAAAAGGGGAGTTGCGTTTGTGAATCACTGTAGCATAGGAGGGTTTGGTGGGGTTATCACCAGCGAGGGCTGCGGCGGCGTAGGAATGACCTGAGGCCATTACCACAGCCAGTGCCAACCTGCTGCATAGTGAGAAGCTGCACGAATAGGGGTGTCGAGCGGCTCTATCGCAGACGCCAGAGGCAGAGCCGAGCAGACGACGGGTGTCGAGCGGCTCTGTTGCAGACGAGACGCGGGCAGAAGCAGTACGTAGGTGTCGAGCGGCTCTCTCATAGACGAGACGCAGGTAGAAGCACGAAAACGACCGCAACACTACTGTTAGAAGAGACGTGAATACAACGCAAGACGACACGAATGGAAGCAATCAACACGAGACTACGCAATGCGAGTAAATCCTAAAGCAAAAAAGCAACGCGAGACGCTAATGTTCGCCATAGGGTGGAACCCTAGCAGAGCAGAACGACAACATGTTTTGTTCAAGTATGTATGTATATATATATATATATATATATTGATGAGCAGTATTTTTATAAAAAATTTAATTGAATACATAACTAGAAAGATTTATAATCAATTAAAAGTATAAATTAAGAAAATTGAATAAAAATTATTAAATTAAATTCAAATGATGTTTTAATATAAAGAATTTTTTAAATTCTTATGACTACGTGATTAGGGTTGTCAAAACGACTATTTGTTCATGAACAGCTCGTGTTCGGCTCGCTAAGCAAACGAGTCGAACATGAACACACTTTTTGAGCTCGAAATATAAACGAGTCGAACAGGAGTTGAGTCTGGGCTCGCTCATGTTGGGCTCATTTACACCCCTATATATTATACTATAGTTTACTATAAGATTAATATATATACTATATTATGATTATATATAATATATCTCATTCAATACCCCAAAAAAATCAAAAGGTAATTAAAGTATCATTATTTGATTGCTCATTCAATGTTTCAAAAAAAAAATTAAAAGGTAATTTAAGGATCATTATTTGATTGTTATCAATTGTTATTTTATTTTAAATTATATTAGATTTAATATTAATTGATAAAGGTGGTAAGAAACATAGTGATCAGAGAAGATTTGGCATATACTGATGAAATAACATCAAATGATAATAAAATTTTTCCAATGATTCTTCTGAAGACGATGAAAGAGTTTGATTCCCATTATGTATTTACATTTTAAGTGAATGCTTATCATGAATCTCATTCTAGCATTTTATTTTATATGAAAATTTAAGATTATAATTTGTAATTTATGTGCTACTGATAATGAATGAAATCAAAACATGATGGTTCATGCATATTATGAATTATTTTTAATTATATAAGATTTTCCTTTTTATATTCTGAGGTTTATGCCTTGATTTGCCTTGAGGCTGAAATCTCGCCCTGCAAAGTCAAAGGACTACAGTTCCCAATTTTCTCTTTTAAACCTCGTCACATATGCGTGAAAATTGGATGGGATAAGGGATTTTTTTTTAATGGGGGGTGGTTTTGTGTCAGTGGTATTGCAGATAATTTTTTTTTTCTTTTTTGTTTTGTTAATCACCTTTGAACAATGAGAACTAACAACTGTCTGTAAACAGCTTATTGCAGCAACAGCAACTTCCTTACTGCCATTCAGAATGCTATCTTCAATAAAGCGTAGCAAAAGCTCCCATCCTGCATTTCATAAAGGGCAGCCTGGTCACTAAATCGTAAAATAAATTGTCGCAATAGAATTGCCAATTACAACAACAAAGAGGCCTTCACCTGCAGAAAAATTGTTCAAACTCTGAAGGAAAGGAAAGAAAGAGCGTAGCAATCGAGTTATTCCACCAAGTACCAAAACAAGTGTTTCATCCCATTGCTTTTGTGCTGTATCACGACTGAAAAATTAAACTGGTTAGTCCTGAAAGAAAATCAAATAAGACGAGCTATTATGAGGGAACAAAGATTATAAAATAGGGGCATTTACATACATATCACCCGATTCTTATGTATTTATATATCTAACTTACATTTACACCACCCAAATCGTTCATATCAGATAAAAAATATCATTATTTTAAATTTTTAGAAGTGAAATATATATTTTTATCCCACGAGGTCGCAGGTTTGAATCGCACATATTGCCTTTTGGGCTCATCCCAAAAGAAAAAAAAAACTTTTCACGCATATGGAAGGTGGGCGTGTATGTAAAAATTGAAGTTTAGGTATTTTATATGTAAATACAAAAGACTTGAGTTCTATAGAAATATTCCTTTAAAATACCTATGGTGGATGAGCATATGTACGGTTTTTCCTCTTCTTGTTCCTAGCTCTTTCCCTTGCCATTCATCACTAGATGAAGTTGCTGCCTGTCATATAGTTCCTGAAATGCTCATATAGAGTTCTTCTATTCATGGAATCAAAGGCTAAAACGAGAGCAATTTATAAAGTTCAAACTTACCAAGTGTGAAACACGTTCCAGGAGAGGTAATACGTATGTCCAAAGGCAATAATTCCACATGCTTTCCGATATCTTCTGCCCATGACTGCCAAGGGTTTGAAATAGAGTTCTGACTGCTGAATTCCTTACCTGAAAGTAAATCAGAATACAATGACTACCAATGCTTACCTGACAGTAAATCAAATTACAAAATGATTTAACATCGTGCAGAAAACATCATAACTCTGCCACTTCGTTACTTGACAGTAAATCAAAATACAAAATGACTTATTATCGCCATCAACTTCATTAGCCTTAACCTTAGTATTCGAGATCATTTTATGATTTATCATTATTCCTTTATTCCCACTGAGTACTGAAGGAGGTCTTAACCTATACCGAGCAAAATCTTTTTTAAAAAGTTTAATAAATATTATCTTTGGCATGGTCATCTTCCTTCTCATTCCTTCAACATAAATTCTATCTACCCATCAAGTTGGTGATACTAGAGTTAGCTAACAACAACGAGAAACACAAATATTATTATTGAAAATAAATAGGCCGTTTCAAGGAAACAACAAACAAGACACATAAACTCAATAGGCGTTCAATCTAGGGATGCTCATGGTTGGCTAGATGCAAGCGGAGGATGACATGTGGCTGGCTGAGTGGTGAACAGTGACAGTAGAGGGCCGGTAGAGCAGGGAACAGCAGGGTGGTATTTCCTGGTTGGGGTTGTGAGGGGAAAGAGGGTGGCAGCAAGACAGAACAGCTTGGGTGATTGGGATGGACAGCGGCAAGGCGGGGAATAAGTGATGGCAGCGTTTGATGCAGCAGAACAAGGTGGCAGCACGACAGGGTTGAGGGGTGCGGCTGGGATGAACGACAAAAAGGGTTGGTAGGCGGTTGCAGGAAAATAACAGCTGCAGGCTGTTTGGCAGCGATGGAAAGTATGCAAGTGAAAGAAAGTCGAGGATAGTCATCGTATCGGAACGAGATACAACCAGTGCACCACTTGCCCTTGAGTACAGCCCTAGAGGGAAAAACTTGAAACGTTAACGGCTGCCTCAACAAAAAACGTATGAAAAACTGCCCTAAATATGAAGAAACAATTTGTATATAATACTACGTAACTTTGGGGGTGGGGAGGGGGTGCACTCCTATGTGCGGCGAACCTACTCATAAGAGGGTCAGGTCGACCCCTTTCTCTGCCCTATTGAACATGTCCAAGGATCCAGGGCTTTCTCGCGTCTGATCCATAGGAAAGGAATACACGTGTCAATCACCCAGGGTAGGGAGAGCTTCAACATTATCTATCGAAGCTTCTATTTCCTCATAGCATGGAGTCAAGTTTGTCAAGTTGGTCAAGTTGAGGGTATGATAATCCCCTAGTAAGTAAATCTAGTAGGCATTGTCATTCAACATATTTAGGATCCTGAAATATCCATTTGCTCTCGATTCGAGTTTCCCCAAAAATTCTCTGAAAATTTTGTTTTTATTCAACCTGGTCCACGCAAGATATCCATTTTGAAAAGTCACCTTCTTTTTTATTTTATTAGCTTGTGCTTGGTACTTACGGTTTTGCTTGGAGATCTCTTTCCCAACATCTAGATGTAGCCTCTAAGTATCTTGTACCCCCACCTCAGTTTTCATGATCTGGTGTGATAGCTTAAAATTAACCAAGTTAGGAACTACAGTCGAACGGTATTAACATGTAATTTACTTTCCACATATTTTCAGAACATCTAAATATATAAAAGAGCTAGAAAAAAATCACAAAGTACACTACACATAAATCAAAACATCCATAAATAACAACATAATTTGTAAAAAAATCTACAACCAACATCTAACATCATAACATTACCCATAAAAAAAACAATACAAAGAAACTACAATCATAATATCTACCAACATTATTCTATCAAATATATCAATCTATAGTTTTTTTCCCAAAATAAAAAAACAAATTCAAAGTTAAATTTTCACAATTTAGCGAGCACTTACAATCTTGTTATACATTAAATTCTTATGCAAATATTATGCATGAATCACTAAAATAAATATAGTTTATTACTTAATAAAGCTATAAGCATTCAATTTAAATTTGACAATTCAATTTTAATTTAAATATTTATCATTTTTAACGTCTTTAAGAGTCATATTAAGCTTGTCATCATACTATATATCTAAAGGCATCCTAAAAAATTTTACCCGCAGGTACCCTAAAAAATTTGCACCCGGAGATACATATTTATCATTTTTATTTTCTATTGTGTGTACGTGTACACCACATTTCCTGCCAATATCATATGAGAATAACCAAGATCGACACAAAGTATAAATTTCATCTTTTTTTTAATTATTTTCATTTAAGGTTTGAAACCACAAATTAGGGTTTAGGGTTTAGGGTACCCAAGATCGTCAAGGAACAATTTAGTCTATCATATGAGAATAACCAAGATCGACACACGGCTTCCTCGCACGCTCGACGTTGCCTCCTTATTCCTTCTTCGATGTCGGTTACTCAAGCAAGCGCCCGCATAGGAATCCCTCAATTTTTCCTTTTCTCCTACACAGAAAGGTCGCAACCCGGTTCTTCTTCTTCCCTTGGCTTCTTCTTTTCCATCCTTTGATTCACTATCATTGCTTCCTTCTCCTTCCTCTCATCTTCCTTCACTCGCAAACAAGTCACTCGGCTCGAGATGTTGGCTAGGGTGCGACACAACACGCTCTCCTCGACTCGACAATAGCGTCGGATGCGAAGCTCCTTGACGATGTTGCAACTTGGGGCTGCAAACAACCCCACATCCCTTCTTCCTTATCTGATGTCTTATGCTCTGATCTGTTGCTCGTTCTCTTTAGGCTACAAACGAAAGCACCGAAAGACACCCCCTATTTTTAAAAAATTCAGCTATTGCAATCCCCCTTATTATATTTTGTCTTGAAAATTCGAAAAGAGATAATACAAAAGCAATCATAACTCAAATAAAAATTTGTGGATATCTTTCTTTCATATCAATTTTTTTTTTCTAAGTATCATCCTTTTTCTGATCTGTGTTTCCATAAAATCTTTACAAATGAATTCTCCCTACTATGAAGCTTCTTAACATCATATTCCAAAATCCTTTCATGCTCTTCTATATGACAAATCAGAGTGTATATCAATTGAGACTATTATCACCTTACTTGATTAATCTACGATATACTTTTTAAATGAAAAAATGTGAATTTTGCATAGGCCTAGATATCTTACACTCAATTTTTCTTTCCAAAAAGAACTCTTCAATGGACTGATTTTGATAAAGATAAACTCTAACTTTAAACTCCACCAGTTTGTGTATAGCATCATAATATTTCTTGTCTATTCTGCATTATCTACAGTCTGTCTTTGACTAGTCTAATCTTTCAGTAGCCTTATCAACCAAGTTAGCTTCAATGATCTTTTGTTCACCTATTTCAACCCAACATAAATAAGTCATGCACTTTCTTCCATATACAACTTCATCTGAAGTCATCCCAATAACTGTTATTTTAAATGAATTCTATTAAAGGTATATGTGATTCTAATCCTCCACTAAAGTAAATGAGACAACCTTAGTAGATCCTCCAAAATCTGAATAGTCCTTTATGACTGGCCATTTGTCTGTGGGTAAAAGGTTACACTAAAAGTCAATCTGGAATCTTCCCAAACCATCTTTCACAATATGGAAATAAATCTATAATTATATCGGAGACAATAATCTTTGGATATGTTTGTTTATTGGGCAAGAAATGAGCAGACTTAATCAATCTATCAACAACAACTGAAATAGCATCACGACCCTTATGTAATCTAGAAAATCCAATCACAAAGTTCATGACAATCATCTCTTATTTTCACTCTGGAATCGGTAAAGGCGGCAGCTGACCTCCAGGATGTTGATATTTTACCTTCAGTAACTAAAATGTAGAACACTTTACCACAATTATGCCACTTCCTTTTCAATCCTAGCCACCAAAAATTTTTTTTGAGATCCTAACACACTTTGTTACTCTCAGGGCTAGTAGTACAGTCTGATAAATGTGCCACCCCTTGAATTTCTCATCTCAAATTATCAACATCTGAAATATAAACCTCTGTCGTCATATTTCAGTAAATCGTCTTGATCTAACACACTTGTCTAAAATGTGCATCTTAACGCTTCAAAAGATTCTGAGAGATATATTTCTCAGCTGAAAATTGAATTGTTTATTTATTCAAGTGCCACTGTTATATTTGGCTGATAAATCATCGATTCTACCCTTCAAAGTGGATTGCAATTTAATTGAACCATAATGTCATCACTATAATTAATTGCATATAACTTCAACATCTCCAAATCTTTAGGTAATTGTTCCTCTTGAATAAATAAACAATTCAAATTATCTGAAACATTTCTACTCAATGCATTTGCCACCACATTTGTCTTTCTGGGATGGTAATGAATTATTCAAATCATAATCTTTAATGAACTCCAACCATCTCTTCTGCCTTAGATTCAACCCTTTCTGAGTAATAATACACTTCAAACTCTGGTGATCAATAACTATCTCACATCTAATTTTATACAGATAATACAACCATATCTTAAGTGAAAATACAACTGTTGCAAGCTCTAAATCATGTGTGAGATTATTTCATTCATGATTCTTCAATTGCTTTGAAGCATTGGCAATGACCTTTTCATGCTATATAAATACACAACTCAAACCTTTCAAAGATGCATTATTGAAAATCTAAAACACATCTGATCCTGAAGGAGTAGCCAACATTAGAGCAGTCACCAAGGAAGATTCCAATGAAACCTCAGCGCCTCCTGAGTTAACCTGAATAATGATAGTAATCTGATAAAACCCTTCTACAAATTTCTCGTAATAACCAGACAGGCCTAATTTTTTACCTTAATAACAATAGTAAGTTTTGGTCAATCTGTAATTGCCTTGATCTTACTATGATCCACATATATGTCATGTTCACTAATAATATGCTTAAAAAAAGTGTCGGCACTAAAAAAAGTTTGGGGGTCGCCCGTAAGAACCTGTCAGTCGCCGGAATTGAAATATCGTCGCCCGCTTCGGAAGGACGTTTTAATTTACGTATGTAT
>NEWO01000741.1:248842-278236 GCA_003013225.1 Phalaenopsis aphrodite
GTCAAAAAGATAGAACTTTTCAACGAAATCGGACAAATAGGTGTGAAAGGGGAAATGCTCGAACCTGGGATAATGTTGAGGAATCCAAATGAAGAGAAACTAGGGGAGGTCACAGATCCTGAGGAGAACCTCAGTGACTTCCCAGTTTATCTTATGATTTGGCTCCAGCTTTGAGAAGAGATTATTACAATATTTCGTCCTGCCAATTTTATTTAATTAGAGTTTATATTTGCGTGACATGGCCACACAAATCGCCTGAAAGATACGAGGGGTTTACGTCGTATCAGACGACAACCTCAGAACCTAGAACGAGTTAGGGCTTAAATCGTACAGCAGAGCTATACGAATGCCTAAAGAAAAAGGTGGAGGATTTATGTTGCGCTAGGCGAACAACCTCGAAATCCTATGAATTGTTGTTTAATTTCTAGGAAAAGGAATAGTTTTGTTGGGAAGACATGTTCTGTTGTTGAAGATAATCGTGCTGCCCACTGCGCTAGCTCCCGGCTCCTTGACGTGACGAGTTTAAGTTTTCTAGGGTGTCCAGTTATAGTGTTAAATCAAACGGTCTTATGGTTGTAGTCCTCTAAACATCCTATATAAAAGGAAACATGCTTGAAGCTATAAAATATAAAGTGTGCGATGCAGGAACAAACAATAGAATGCACGTGGAACAGTAGTAGGCAAAAACAGGAGCAGTATAACATGTTATACATGAAGAACAGTAGCAGGTAGAAACAGGACAAGTGTAACATGTTATACAGGGAGAACAGTGGCAAGTAGAAAGAGGAAAATAAAGTACTGAAAAATGTAATGCAAACTTGTACGCCCGTGAGATCCGATGTTCCTTAAGTATAGCAAGCCTAAATGCATCTCAAAAAGCAAAGTCTGAAAGAAAACGTCATCCAAGAAATTCGAGGAAAAGCGAAAAAAAACTCGAGAAACTCAACGAAAAAGAAAATAAAAAAAGGACTCAAGTAAAAGAAAATCCTTAAAACTCCTGAGGAAATCCCGAAAGAAAGGAAAAGTAACACGAGTGCCCTGTCCCAAAACTTCGATAAAACAAGAAGAAAATTCGGACGAGAGAGACCGCAAGCACTCGTATGGGACTAGGCTCAGCTGTATATTTATTCTCGAGGGTCCACGAAGGCTACTCGGTCACCCGAATGTATAGAATTCCGCCAATCGGTGTCTTGAACCTCACTTAGGGGGCTATTTCCCAGCCTAAACAGGTAAACGTATTTTAAAATTTATGTTTTTGACATACACACAAATTTTAAACATGCAAAGAAGAGTTATCAATTTTGTTTCGTAAAAAAGTGTGTTTTCGTTTAAAAATGGTTTATCAAAACTTATCTTTTTTTTAGAAATTTTTGTTGTCCACGAGTCGATTACGCTACCAGGCATAAGACTGCCAACAACCTGAGGAGGTTCGAGCCAACTCCCGCTAGACTTATGTCGGTGAAGGATACCATATCTTATTGTTCATCAAATGTCTGGATCTTGATGTTATAGGATAGGGTATCTTTCTGCTCTATCTTCGATGTGTCTTTATCATCACCACCGTACGCCCCAAAACGACTACTTGCGACATTGCTTGATGGTTTCACGTATAACAAAAGGCTATACGTGGACACTTATGCATCGGACATAAGCATCGAAAACCGAACCAAGAAGCAATGAAAAAAAAGAACAAAAATGGGGTGAGAGAGAGGAGACACTGATCCATCTAAAACACCGAAAATGAGGTTGGATCAGTTCTCAAAAACTCCTATCGAAAAGACCTAAAAAAATAGGGCCCGAGGTCTTTCCTAACAAACATAAAATATCCCTTCGCACTGATTTTCCAAACCCCAAAAAAGTAGGATTAGTCAAATCAACCAAATGCTCTCCCGAATAAAGCTTGCAAATCTTCCCCAGCTCCCAAGGTTGATATCAAAATTTTCTGACTTCCAACTTAATCCATAACCTCACATATCAAACAAATATATATATATATATATATATATATATATATACATACATACATATATATATATAAATCTTCCCACGAAATCAAATAAATGCTCATGATTGGGCTCACTACAAAGAGATGAACAGCAGGTACGACTCACGGCCAAAGGCAAACCCGAGGCACAGAAGGGGAGGAAACTCGCGGCTGAGGCAAACCCAATGGACAAGTGAGGCTCAAGGTCGTGGCGAACCCAAATCAATTCTCTACAAGTTTTGATATACATAGGAGAGTACAAAACATCACCGATCTTTCAAAGTAACGAGTTTGATCCATCTGTAATCATGCAAGTGATTTAAACTCAACAAGAGGGGGAGTTAGGCTCAAGAAACTCCAATGGGCCTCACGGGTAGTAATATGAACCAAAGCCAGCAAACCACATCCAAACCCCTTCTCGGGTAAGGGTAAGGCAAAGCAAACTGAGCTCGCAGCCAGAGCCAACAAAAATCATAACCAAAGCCATTTTTCGGGTAGTGGCAGAAAAATTACACAAGACAGGCCACCCAACAAGCTCTCGGGTAAGGGTCAAAGGCAGACAGAGCGGGCTACCAAAACTCTAGAGTAAAGGCAAGTTTTAAGGAATCAATCATGGGCTCTCGAGTAAGAGCTAAAACAAGCAAACCAAGCTCTCAAGTCAAGCCAAGGCCAAACCACAGCTATGGTTCGAGTTCAGGCTACAACAAAATAGTAGAAAACATTTTCATACCCCTGAGACATCGAAATATAGAACCAACGCATGCCATGAACAAGAACGACTACAGAGTTCTTCCGAACCAACATAAATTCATCCACCACACATATATTTCAGCTAAGACACCGGTGGGAGGCCAAAACCCGACCCAGCAGAGGCCAAACAAAGCCAAACCGATCCCAGCAGAGGCCAAACAAAGCAAACACAACCCTCAACCAACGCCAAACCGAGCCCAGCAGAGGCCAAACAAAGCAAACACAGCCCTCAACCAGAGCCAAACCGAGCCCAGCAGTGGCCAAACAAAGCCAACACAGCCCTCAACCAAAGCCAAACCGAGCCCAGCAGAGGCCAAACAAAGCCAACACATTGATACGAATTCAAGTTTTAATAGAATTTGAAATCTCAGCCACTTCTAAACAAATCGAAAATCAGTAAGAGCCCAAAGTGAGCTTCTTAAAGCTAGCAAAGAAAACATCAACACCTTAACAAAATGTCAACATCTCATGCTTCTGCAATGAAAACCGAGCACCAACAAAAGCCTGAAGCCGAGCCATTCAAGGCCTAAAACCGAGCCCAGCAGTATTAAAATCCAGATTCCCATGAAGCATTAAAGATCCAGCCATTTCAAACCCAAAGCCGTGACTCCAAATCAAGCCAAAAACAAAACCGAGCCCAGTAGAGACTAAAACCGAGCCATACAACATTAAAGATCTAGCCATTTTAAGCCCAAGGAACAACCTGCATGTCTAAACATTCCAAGCATGAAATTATTCCAACAAATATATGAACAGGGGAGGAACTTCACGAGGAGCTAAACCCAGCCCTCATAACAAACTATACCACTTTCTAAATTAAATAAGTTTTCTCATAACATATATTTCAAGCCAGGGAAAGCCACAGGAAGCCAAAACTGAGCCCCCAAACATGCATAAAACAGTAAAATGCACTCCCTAGCATGCATGAAAGGCTAAATAACCTCTCCAATATTTCATGTCAAACGAAAATAAGTGAAAAGCTTCATAATACTCATCCCAACATGCTTGCAAGAGGGGCTAGAATTATTTCAAGACCATATTTCAAGCTTCCTATTCACAATAATAGAGTTATGCCATTGTTTCATCTCAAGCAAGTAGAGAGAAGGAGAACACTTATGTCATGCTATACCTCCACCATTCTAAGCGAGTAATCAAATCGAACTCCTGAAACATGTCCATATTTCTATCATTTACATGCTTTTAAAGTGAATGCCTCAAAATATATGAAAAAAATAAAAAATAAAAAAATAAAGAGAACTAGTATGCTGTATCACCCAACAGAGCTAAGCTCAAAGGCTCGGCAGAGAGGAAAATCGAAAGGAAACAGGGCACCGAAGAAGAGGTGGGAAGAAGGGGTACCTCTATGATGCCATAGTAAAGCACTGCAATACAAGAATTCACCTCAAGGAAATGCACTCACAGAAATCTCCTCCTGAAACTCCTCTCACAACCAAAAGTATGTACTCCTTTCTCTCGCAAATTTTTCTTCAACAACCCCAGAAAACTCAAAAGAAACTGCGTTTATAGGCAGAGAATAGAGGAGAAGAGAAAGAATACCACCCCCAACAGTTCACGGCACTCGAATCGGGCCAAAAAAGAAAAGGGACGTGCTCCCTGCTCACAGAAGGCGAAGCCACCGAAGCATCTCGGACCGAGCGGCGAGACTAGTGGCAACGAGAGAAGCATCGGGAAGAAGAGCAGATTTGTCATTCGAGTGTACCAGGGAACAAGCTTCCCAGAGTCAAACTACCAAGAAAAGGAAAACCACAGCTCAGAGAGACTGGCACGGCTTCGGGAAGGAAGGCCGCGAGCAGAAGAATGTCAGGCAAGGACGGACGAGGTCAACTTTCTCTCGCGTGGAGGAAGAGCTCGCTCGGCTCGAGACCGAGAAAGGGAAAGGTCAGGCGCGCGAACGGGAGAAAGAAGGGAGGCAGAGCTCGGACGCAGAGAGTTAGGGATTTAGTGTTTAAAGAGAAAAGGGAAAAAAAATGGTTTAATATAAATTAATATACATATATATATACATATATACATATATAAATATAAATATATATATATATATATTAAATTATATGTGATTTACTCGCGCGCGGCGACGTGACAAAAAGGGTGTCCTCCCTGGGCAAAATCGACGTTCCGGACGCGCCAGTGCAGTCCGTTCTGTCATCCGGGGTTGCTCGGACGACGTCGTCGACAATCGGGTCAAAAACGCGTCAAAATTCAAATTCCACAAAATTTCGACCCACGATCGATCGCTTCAAGAGATTTACTCGAGCATTTGACAGGTAACGGTGCAAACGATGTGAATTGCGGCGATCGGACGTGTCGACTCTCTGAATTGCGAGATTTTGTGCGCGCGAGAGTGTGAATTGTGCAGAAGGCCACCCTAAGGCTCAGAAAGGTCCTATAGGGATCCTTTTTGGGTTTCCTCGTGTTGGTTTCACCCTTCTAAGTGCTAGAAGTCGATACCACACACACGCGAAACTCCAAAAGGGGACAGAAGTAGGTCGAACTTCTAAAACGAGGCGGGTCCCATTTTTAAGGTTCTAAGATAGTCGCAGGGAGACCACTAAGGCTAGATCCTAACTCCTACGAGAAAGACTAGACCTCACTAAAAATGAGGTCAACAAAAAGCTACACTTTTAAGCTAAAATTCACATTTGGAAAATTTGGCATATAGTGTACTCTCTTTCATAACCCACAAAACATGTAAATGATTTGTATGATTGGCTTCATATCTAGAATACACCAAGATATCGTCTCTAAAAAAACACACAAAATATCCAAAAAGTGTCTGAAGATTCTGTTGATTAGATTTAAGAAAACTGATGGAGCATCAGTCAGCTCAAATGACATTACCAAAAATTCATATCTTGCCCGGAAAACCTTCTTTGTTATATTTTCTTCATTAATCCTCGGTTAGTGATAGTCTGACCTTAGATTAAACTTTGATAATACAACAAATAATTCATCAATTATCAACAATGAGTATTTAATTTTAAGTATAAAATTTTTCAAATCCTTATAATCAATGCACTTTCTGAAGCTCTCGTCCTTTTTATTGACGAATAATGCTAGAACTCCCCAAGGTAATGTGTTAGGCCTAATGAACTTATCTAGCAATTTCAAAATGATTTTTGAACTTTTGTAACTCATTAACTGTCATTTTGTAGTGTGTCTTGGATACCTGCTCGAAATCTGGCAAGAGCTCAATAATAAAATCAATCTCTCGCACTATTGATAACCTTAGTAAATCAATAAGAAAAACTTCTAGATGGTCCTTACAACTAGAATACCACCCAAAGATTTTACTTAAAGATAACTATTGCATCATCAAAAAAGTTTTGATTTCCAAGATTTAAAAATTTGAAAGTTTTCAAATAAGTAATTATCATGGATTTCAATTTTCTATCACCACAAAATTTAACTTTTGCCTCCTCAAGTACATTTATTTTGAGTCTTCTTATTACACTCAATTATGACAACTTTTAAACAATCAATTCAAGCAGAAAATCAGTTCAAACTACAGTAAGGGCACACGCTCAATTGCGCATCAAAATCATTTCCACCAATCATAAGCTTCATCTCACATAACTGACTAACCTCATAAATGTATCATTTGGCATTCTAACCAAAAATATCACAGGCACTAAGGAATCATTCTTTTCACTTTAACCAATTTGTCAACTAGAAAAGAATGATATGCTCGTGAATCAAACAATACTCTTATTGGCCTATTCTGAAGATATATGATACCTATCATTAAAACCATTTCATTGAACATTTATGATTGATTAATTAATGCATTTAAATTCTTACATGATATACTACGATTAACATAATATATGTATTCTATTATGCTTAAAGGCACACTTGTAATTAAAATTCTTAATGCAATACATACCTATGGTAACTTCAGGGGAGTCCATAGCTTCCTGCTATGAGAGTGCATGAACCTTTGGATAGACATTCTGTTGGGCCTAAACAAAATTCGGCACAAATATTGAAATTTAGCCACCCTCGGCATGCCAAAGATCCTCTGAGATGGTGCAATATTGCCCCTATAATTTACTAGAGTTTTCTGTCCCTATTTAGGGCAATTCCACATTATATGTTCGGGTTGGTCAAACCAAAAAGAAGTGTTGGATCTAGAAAGACACCCCTGTGAGACCTTCCATACTTATACTACTTTGTTTTACTCTGGCTGCCAACACTACTGAATCTTGCCTTCTCAGCAAAAAATATTTCCCGAGTGGAAGATATGCTTCTGAAAGTCCCATATGAATTTCTCTCCTTCTAAAATTCCCTCTTAAGTTACTTCCAAATCTAGCTCAGTCCTTCTCGCCCTCTCCACCAAAGCTGAATAATCTTCAATCCCAAGAAGAATCAGTGGTTGTTTAACAATGTCTTTCAGCTCACACAAAAACTTATGATACTCACAACATTTGGAATGGACATGGTTTCACATCTTGAAAGCATAGTAAATTCTTACCGTACTACATCATCGAGCGATCATCCTGAGCCAACAGTAGAAATTTGTCCTGCATCTGTCTTCTGACTGACGTGATATGAACCAAGTCTCTAAAAGTTGCCACAAATTCATCCCACTGCACAAAATGACTGACTCTACAATAAATTTCTACTACAACTATCCTTGTCACCATCTCTCTGTTTCTCCCTCTAATGAAAAAAAAGGCAATTACAACTCTCCTATCAAGTGGACAAGACAGGCCACTTAGAATCTTTTCAATTCTCAGTAGCTAGTTCTCAACATAAACTGGACGTCTCCTCCAAAAAAGAGAGGTGACCTCATATCCTAAAAAAACCTCAAATACTTGTCCATCTGAACTCCCCCACTAGAACTGGCTTAAGTTGAGCGTTCTTAATCATATGAATTACTGCAGTCAACATCTCAGCAAAAGTATATGCATTCACGGTGATCTGTGAAGATGCATCAACTTCTATCAATTTATCTCCAACTTCCTCTCTTTGATTTTTCATATTTCTAAAATAACATAAAAAAGATTTTAATTAAACACAATTTAACTCTTCATTAATAATATTTATGAATTAGTTTAATCAACCTAATGATTTTTTTTATCATGATTCAATCTGCATTCTCTAATACCATTTGTCACGACCCGACCTGATACCTTATAATTAATCAAGTCAGGAACTGCGGTCGAATAATATTAACAATTAATTTTCTTTCCACAAATTTTCAAAACTTTTAATTATATAAAAGAGCCGCTAAAAAACCACAAAATATACTACATAGAAATAAAAAAATCAAGAAATAACAACATAGTCTGTAGACAACATCTCAAATCAACATATAATAATATATCACAACCCATAAAAAAATAATACAAAAAAGCTGCAATCTTAATACCTATCAATAGCACTCCAATAAACTAAATCTCTCAAGCCAAACATATGAATCAACATTTTTTTCTAAAAAAAATAATTAAACTTAATATTAAGTTTTCACAACTTAGTGAAAAATTGCAATCTTGTTATGAATTAAATTCATATGCAAATGATATGTATGAATGAAAAAAAGAAAAGTTGTTCCCTACTTAATCAAACTATAAACATACATTTTAAATTCAATCATTACAGTTTCAATTTAAGAATTTTTTTTAAGGTTTTGAGTATCGTCATACCCGAATGTATCCTTAAAAATTATACTCGAAGGAACTCTAAAAAATTTGCACTTGAAAATACGCTTTTATCATTTTCATTTTGTTTCTGAGTGTAAGAGCATCGCATCCATGACAGTATCATATGGGGGTTATACTAATTTACTCAAGTCTTTATATTTCATTCTTTAGTTTACTTTCATTAAAGTCATTGAAACAACTATTTTCCCATTTTCAATTTCACTTCATTCATTTCAGAATTCCTTAATTCACAACATGCTTCTGATTAAAAAAAGCAAATATATGAGGCAATAATATAATTTTTTATTTAATAAAACTTTAATTTAATACATAAAATAAAATAACTACTCACATTTGATGTTACAACTTTCCTCTCCTCCCTCCAATCTGAACTTCTATATATATTAGATTAATTAATTAATAATAAATAAACCATAATACTTACCTCAATTATCTCATTTGATCATCTATCTGTAGATGAACTATTGAGCTAGAATTAAAGCTTAATACCAAAGTTCTCTTATAATGTCTTCCAAATGTGACTCAGAAACTTGACATCCCTATCAGAGGTAATGGTCCTAGGCGTTCCATGCAGCCTCACGATCTCTTTGAAGTATAAGTCACCTACATGTGATGTATCCAATGTCCGATGGTAAGGTACAAAATGAGCTATCTTTGAGAACTTGTCAAACCACAACCATCATTGAACACTTGTTTTTTTTGCCTCCTCGGAAACCCACCATGAAATCCATACTAACACCCACTCAAGGAACATCTCGTACTGATAATGGTGTATCTAGCTTTGTATTTTGCCCTCCAGTGGCCAGGTAACAAACTCTGCACAGCTTGATGTAGCATTCCACATCTCATGTCAGTCTGGGCTAGAAAAAATGTTCTCTCACAAGTGCAAAGGTCTCTTATCTATCAAAATAGATCCCAAGACATTTCTTTGCTGGGATAAGCACCTGTAACCTCAGACCCCACATAAGGTAATAGGATGATGTGTTTTCTCTCCATCGTGAATGAATATGTGTTCCTATAGCCATCATGTTCATACTGTCACAGTCTCTCTAGCAAAATGTGGCAAACATCCATGGACAATTCCTATTAATCTTGACCCTATTCTCCTTCAACAACGTCAAAAAATACAACTAGGAATGCCTCTAAGTCATGACTCAGTTTATTCACCATCTGTGTTGGCACCACATTCTTATTACTCCCTCCATCAATGATGAGACTAAATATCATTCCTTTCACAGTGTAACAGGTGTTAAATATATTGCGATAAAGACACTACCGCTCCCTTTATCCTATATATGTATGGCCCATCAAACCACGAGCATCTCGCCCTCAATCAGATGTAGATGGTACTCACCATTATCTTCAGCTGCTTCTCCATCCCTCGCTTCCTTCATTGCACTGCTCAGTGAATGACACAACATAGATCGTCAGACTGCCGAAAGCAATGTGTCCAAAACCATGGAATCTGAAACATTTCCTGGCTGACTCTAGTGGGTGTGCTACTCTTCTTAGGCTTCTTCTCACTCGGAATGGCTCTGTCATGTTCCCGACCAATCTGCTCGATTCCCTAAGGCGTGCTTGTCGGCCAACTTTTCGAGGTGAAAATTTTAATTTAACATATATAAGGTAAAAGGTATATAGTTTAGATTATGAAATTAGTGTTTTAATTTTTAGAAAATAAGACTGAATGGATCTCATTAGTACAATAATTTGCATTCTAAGAGATTTGTGACATCTATTTGATCTGCGAACCTTTTATACGTGTATGGCACCATGAATACTACACATTCTAAGAGAAAAATTTAGCTTCTGGTAATAGACCTAATGCTGCAAACTAAGAGATTTGTGACATCTATTTGGTCTGCAAACTATTTATATGTGACCGACAAATTCCCCTATTTAATATAAAAATTAAATAGAGTTTATTTTACCTGGGTTCCAAGTTCCCTATAGAGACAAGCTCTTATGGTTAATTACATCCCAAGTAATAGGAATCACTTGAAAAAACTCTCGATAATGATCAGTGGTTTTAGCCTTCAAGAACTCAAAGTTCAGATTTTCAAGGTAGGACGTGAAAAAAAACAAGTGGGAATGATTCAAGTAAGAACAATCCTTTCAGGAGTTCAAAGAAAGTAAAAGGTAAGGGATGTCACAGATCCAGAGGGGAATCCCCAGTGACTATCCAAAATATCCTACTGTGTGGCTGTGTTTTAGAGAATTTTATTTGAATATTGAATCCCGTCAATTTTATTATTTGGGACTTACACTTGCATAATAACTGGTTATGCAAATAGCCCGCAGAGGTAAGAGGTTTTATGTCGTTCTGGACACCTCGGAACCTAAGGCGAGTTAGGACTTACACTACACAACATGGTTGTGCAAGGGCCTGAAAGAGGGTGAAGAATTACGTCGCACTAGACGGGCTACCTCAAAGTCCTATGAGTTGTTTAAACTAGGAAAGTTCAACTAGTGAAGACGTGTTTTGCTGTTGTAGAATGACGACATCCTCCACTTGTAGTATACTTCACACTCCTCGTCGTGCTGCCCATGAAGTTGCTCCAAATTCCTTGTCGACGCAGCAGTCCTAAAGTCTAAGGTTCAAAAAATTGTATCATGTACGTTTCAATGTCTCAGTTTTGATGTCATTATGGGGGGTTAAAGTTGATTAGAGCGACACCAGTTAGGATCTCACGGTTCCCTCGTTCTGGTATCACTATTTTCTTTTGAATTTACTTAGTCTAAATGAGTTGTGAAACCCATTTAAACCAGGGAGATCTCATTAGCAACCGTGGGTTACCCCCTCCGAGGGACTCCCGTAAATTCAAAAAAACGTATTATGTTTTTTTTCTGAAAATCTTGTTTAATTTTGAAAAAAAAAATTAGTTTTGAAAGTAAGATTCTATTCAGTACCTGCATAATGTGTCAGAGCAAGAGTGATTGCAATAAAGAAACAACAATAAATAAAATATATCTGCGTATGTGGTGTATTTGTTGTTGTTATTCTTGTTGCATATTTAACTCACAAAGAACAATATAATTTGCAAAGAATTTAAATAAATTGCAGAGAAAATAATAAAATAGTAAACAGTAGAACAAGTTGTAGTAACAACTAGTAACTCCAAACAGGTAATCTTAAGGTTTTCTACAACTCCTGACTACACCTAGCGAGCTAGTATGGTGATCATACGACCTCCTACGGCTCCAGTAAGCAACTAGCAAATGTGTATGGTGATCCTACGACTCCGAGCAGCAGCTAGGAATTTTGAATAGCGTCTGTACGAGTTCCTATAAACCCAAACAACAATAGGCAGCACCTATGCGGCTTCCAACGAACCCGAACAGAGGTGGCAGCAACTAGATGGTTTCCAAACGATGGTGGACAGTTACTAGGTGGCTTCCTACGGACCCAAAACGGTGGTGGACAGCTACTAGGTGGCTTTCTACGAACCCAAATTGTGGTAGACAGCTCCTAGGTGGCTTCCTACAAACCCAAA
This sequence comes from Phalaenopsis aphrodite, assembly GCA_003013225.1. Classification (NCBI taxonomy): domain Eukaryota; kingdom Viridiplantae; phylum Streptophyta; class Magnoliopsida; order Asparagales; family Orchidaceae; genus Phalaenopsis; species Phalaenopsis aphrodite. Next base: position 260,755 of record NEWO01000741.1, read on the forward strand.
TCGTGGTGGGCAGCAACTAGATGGTTTCCTACGAACCCAAACGGTGGTGGACTGCTACTAGGTGACTTCCTACGAACACAAATCGTGGTGGACAGCTCTTAGGTGGCTTCCTACGGACCCAAGCGGTGGTGGACAGCTACTAGGTGGCTTCCTACGAACCCAAACGGTGGTAGACAGCTACTAGGTGACTTCCTACGAACCCAAATCGTGGTGGGCAGCAACTAGGTGGCTTCTGACAAGCCCAAATTGTGGTGGGCAGCTCCTAGGTGGCTTCCTACGAACTCAAATCGTGGTGAGCAGCAACTAGATGGTTTCCTACAAACCCAAACGGTGGTGAACCACTACTAGGTGGCTTCCTACGAACCCAAATCGTGGTAGACAGCTCCTACGTAGCTTCCTACGAACACAAATCGTGGTGTACAGCTCCTAGGTGGCTTCCTACGGACCCAAACGGTGGTGGACAACTACTAGGTGGCTTACTACGAACTCAAATTGTGGTAGACAACTCCTAGGTGGCTTCCTACGACATCGGACAGCGGTTACGAGCATTGGGCAGCACTCTACAGCATTCCTATGACATTATGCAGCAACTAGAAGCATTGGACAGCGGTCCTACAACTCCATATGACACTATGCATCAACTAGAAGCATTGGTCAGCGGTCCTACAGCTTCCTACGATACTGGGCAGCAACTAGAAGAATTAGACAACGGTCCTACAGCTTCCTATGGCACTAGGCAGCAACTAGAAACATTGGGCAGCGGTCCTACAACTTCCTACGGCACTAGGCAGCAACTAGAAACATTGGGCAGCATTCTTACAGCTTCCTACGGCCCTAGACAACAACTAGAAGCATTGGACAGTGGTCTTACAGCTTCCTACGGCACTAGGCAGCAACTAGAAGCGTTGGACAGCGGTCCTATAGCTTCCTACGGCACTAGGCAGCAACTAGAAGCGTTGGACAGCGGTCCTACAGCTTCCTACGGCACTAGGCAGCAACAGAAATATTGGACAACACCCTACAGCGCTTATAGCACTCCAAATCATTAATTTCAGCACCTCACAGCACTCCTACAACACTATAGTGATTGGCAGCCTCAAACAGCACATATACAACGACCTTTAAGCTTCCTACAACACTCAATAGTGATTAGCAGCCTCAAACAACACATATACAGTGATTAAGTTGTTCAAGATCGACCAATAAAAGCACCTTGAAGCAATGATCAAGTTGCCAAATGAATAAAATTGTGCATCAGAATAATACTTGCATCTTTTTTACTAAGGCATAAATTTGGTTAGCATGATTCAATGCAAAAAAAAAAAAACTATTCGGAGATCTCCAAAAATCAGTCCCTATGATTGTAAGAGCTAATAACATAACAAATGTAAGCAGACAAATAAATTATGAAGTGTTTATAGCATAAATTAAGCTCAGCAGTCATGAGATCAAATCTTATAGATGAAAGAATGCATGAGAAAGCTTTAAACCAAATTGAATCTACATAAACAGAACTAATTCAATTCCTCAGAAAGTTTCCTTCCAGCTTTCAATAGTTTCAATTAAAGATTTATAAAAAAAGTTTAAGCGAGGAGATCGACCTGAACCGACAAATCAGATCACACAGTAACAAAAGCCTCTCCTGCGTGAAGAAGAGGGAGTTCGGGCAGACGCTTCTGTTCGCAGAAGAGGAGTTGGGGCCGAACAGGGAGTAAGAAGGCGAGCGGGAATCTTTCTGCGATGAGGGAGTCGAGTAGGGGATGATCGAACGAATCCGAGGAGGGGAGAAAGAAGGCGATCCTTCTTGTTCGCAGAGGAGCATCGGATTTGTTCGCAGAAGAAAGGCTAGGGCTTCGGTGCGTGAGGGAGAGAGGGGAAGCGGCGAGTCGCAGAGAAGCGTGCGGGCGAGAGTTTTCTGTCGAGCGAAATCAAGCAGAGACGGGATCGAGCAGATGCTCTGTGGCTTCGATGCGGGAGAAGGGATCGAGCGGAGCAGAGGATGAGACTTCGATGCGTGCGGCAAAGAGGTGAAGAAGGCGAGTCGCAGAGGAGCGTACGGGAGACGGGATCGAGCAGGATGTGCGGGAGAAGGGATGAGATTTCGATGCGTGCGACAGAGAGGGGAAGGAGGCGAGCGAAGGGAGATGAGCAAGAACTAGTGCGAGGCAGCGGAGGAAGAAGAGCGGACGGGAGCAGGCGTTCGGGAAAGGCCGAGGAGGAAGACCAGGCGAGGGCGTCGAGCAAGAGAAAGAAATAGGCAGCGGGAGAGTTAGCTGTTACTCAAATCAATTCGGCGGGGAATTAAATCGTTTCCAAATGTAGGGGAGGATCAAATGGAAGGTATTAACACCTAAATTAATTTTAATAAGACAAAAATTAAATAATTCATTTGAATTTTGAAATTTGAATTTCAAATTCAGGTGAGCTGGTGTCTAGCCCGTATTCAGCCTGAATCGAACCCGAGTAAAACCTGGGCTAAACCCGGGCCCGCGCACCACTAAAAAAAGTGCATTGATATTCGTGCTAGTCGCTCGAGCGCGAAATTATAGAGATATGTGTGTCCTTCCAAGCTAAATTCGACGTTCCGGACGAGTCGGCGCGGTCAGTTTCGTCATCCGGGGTCGCCCGAACGAGTTTGCCGACGGGCGAGTCAATTTAAGCTAAAATTGTGCGGGGTGTGATGCGTGAGCAAAAATACGGCGTTATCGAGCGTTCGGATCGCCGAGGGGTTTCCTAGGGGTTGCTCCTATTAATGTAGGAACTCGACTCGAGTTTCATGTGTCGATCCTAATCAACTCAACGGAATGCCGAGGATTTGGGACCGCCCATGCGAAACTCGAAGGAGTGACGATGAGGCTTGAATTTTCTAAATGATGTGGGTTCCGTACTAGTCTTTTAGGAGGGTCAAACAAGAGAAGCCTAAAGCTAGACCCTAAGCTCTAAGAAGAAGTGAAAACCTCATCCGAAAATGAGGTCAACAGTGCTCCTTCTGAGGTCTACCCCTGTGGGTGGCTACCTGACTAACGGTGGTTGCAACTCTGCTTTTGCTGCCTCTCTATCTTCAATGCTAAGGAATGCAAATTCCTCAATATCCAATAGGATTGCAATTGGACCAAATTATTGATAGTAGGTGTTTGGCCTCCCAATTAACTGGCTATGGTGTGCACCTCTGGCCCCTTAAATTCACATTTCAATTTAAGTTGCAGTTGGACCAAATTATTGATACTCCACTAAGAGCCTCTTCTGCTACAAGTAGTCAAGCTTTAAGAAAATATGTTGTCAATAGCACGGTGGTAGGTACTATCGCTGCACGGCTTTCTTCATTTTCTCCCAAGAAGTGAGATGATCATTCTTCTCTTTGTCACTCCTCTTTAGGTTCTCCCACCATAAAAGGCATTCTTCTTCAGCTTAATGGCACAAAGCTTCACTCTTTGTCATTGAGCACCTCCATGTATTCAAAGATTTACTCAATAATCTACATCCATTCAAGAAAATTATTTATATCAATTCTCCCCTCGAAGTTCGATAGGTCCTCTTTCATTCTAATATCTCGGTATCCTCCAACTAGAACTTCATCTTGTATCTTCCAATCGACACACCACCTCTTGGTCTTCATTCATATCATATCCAAAAGGGCCCTAGTTGATCTCCTCTCCATTGAAATCATTCCTACAAAAGGGTCTTCTTGCTCTCTTCCATAAATTTCACTATTATGGTCGACAGTGATCCTGCCCTGCGCCATTTCCTCAATGACATCGAGCCGTTGTAACACTTGGAGTAGTCATCGTACATTATCCATAATAAATTCCTGATCAGGCTTCGGCAATTGCCTCCTCAGCAATGGCATGGTTAAGGTTTGAGTGGATATGTTGAAGGAGATGTGTAAAGTGGAAAGAAAAATTTTGAGTGAAGGTCGAGTTGGGTAGTGGTCGATACAAGGAACCCCCTAGGATAAGACTAGAATTAAGCTAGTGTTGATAAAAAATGATACTTAAGTTAACTCAAACAACAATAAAAAGAATCAAATATTATTGCTCAATTCAAAATTGAAACCATACAAACAGAGATAGAAATAGCAACAAACACGACACATGAAAAATGAAAAATAGCAACAACACGACACATTTCCTAGTTCAAGTGTTAGTGTTTAAAGGCTGGGAAATGTGGCAGGATAGTGGACAAGGTGGTTGGATAGTAGAAAACAATCAGACAACAGTTTCTGGGTTGTGGACAGCAAGTACACAACAAATATTCATGTCTCACAGGTGCCTGATAATATGACAGGAAAGGATGAGGACTGGAACAATGACTGGGTGGCAGTGAAGTGGTTTGGAATGGTTAGAAAAGCAACCAAGGCCGCAAAGGGGCATTTCTAGTGGTTGGAATGGCAGCGAGGCGGCAAGGAAAATGTATGTGAGCAGCTAGAACAACAACCAAGGGGAGAGGAAGGCAGTTGTGACGTGAAACAGCAGAAAACATAAAACAAAGGTTGTTTTGGCGGGCTGCAACACGCAAGGGGTAGCAGTGAGCGATGTAGAGGAAACAAAAAGAGGGTAGAGGAAAATAATCACCACCTTGGAAGAGAGATACAACCAGAGATCAAATAAAGCCCTTGAAGAGAGTAAACGGATGTCGGCAATTGTCCATAACAAACTCGGGCCAAAAAGTAACTTCGAAAATATAAGAAAGGACTAAAAAGGAATAAAGGATAATAGGAAAGAAAGCATAAAAAGAAGAAAAACTAGACATTTGGCCCATCCTCACACAATCGCATAAGCATTGTGGCTTGTGTCCCATGTTTGAAGTGGGAGCACTCCCGCATCACCCTAAGAGGTAGTTTTAAAAAGCCAAGTGTCCGAGCAGTGCTATGCAGTAAAAGAATGATAAATTTAGAAGATAAATGTTATAAAACTATACTTAGATAAGTTGTATCATATGAATATGAATATTGGGTAGCAAATAAGTCAACAATAGACAAGTAAAGCATAAAGATACAATGAGAATTTGAGATAGATATACGTCAAATGAATAATAGATAAAGAAATTATAGAATTAGAGGGATGATAAAAGAAGACCAATCGAAGTTAAGCACATTAAAAAAAATAATAAGGTGGTTTGGGTTATACAATTGATGGTAGAAGATGAACCAAAAAGACTGGTAGAGAAAAAAAATTGGGTAATGAAGAAAAAGGGTAGACCAATGGTAAAGTGAATAGATTTGTAAAAAATGACTTGTGCAAGTAATACTTAATAGGGAATAGGGATGCAAAAGAATGAGGAAGCCCAAATATATCGGATAAGGCCATGATGATGATACATATATGCTACCCTAGGTATATAATTGCACACATTGAAATTTCTTAACTTGAAGACAGCGTCCAGCTGTTAAACATGATTTATTCAGCCAACAATCATCTCTCAAAATATGAAATTTAACTTTGCACAGATCATAATTTCTATAGCTTCCCTGTGCAACAGAAACTTTATGAACACAACAGCTTCCTAGTTCAACAGAAGCTTTATCAACACAGAAAAGGGAACAATAAAAAACATGGATATTGAAAAGGTAAAATCAAAATATCTGTTAAGCAACCTCAAAAAGAAAAATAAACAAACAAGGAAAGGTATTTAGCTATAGACAGCAGAACAGGAGAGAGGAGAAGAAGATGACTGTGAAAACAGAGAAAGATTCAATTGGAAAAGAGTTTACATACCTCAGGCCTCTCATCCGATCCAAGTTTTTGAAGTATAGAGAAAACTGAAAATAGCAATTTGTTGCGGTCAAACCCTTTAAAGGAGTGTCTCGAGTTATGAAAGCTGTTAGAGATACCCTCAATCTGTTCATATTCTGAAGTACTAAAAGTTCCAGTATGCCTTGAAATTTTATCAATTTCAGATTTATCTGTTAAAAAAATTAGTTAGCATACCATACACAAAAAAATAAATAGTTTAATTTTTGTCCAAACTAATCCATCTATTGCAAGTTGTACCGGAGTGAAAGAATACCATTTTCGACTTTATCATTTGTTTCTTCAGAACTCTCCTGAGATAAACCCTTGGCAATAAAATCAGTTGCAGTCCAGAGAAGTCCGATAGCCGTCAAACTTATATTTATCTCTGTTTTCTGAGCAACATATGCACCAGTGACTTCTACACACCTGTGTGATGGTTAGAAAAAATCTGACACGATAAAATTTTCAACACTGTTCCAATTGAAGTGCCAACTACACTACAAGCACTTAAAATTTCGCATAATATTACATACTAATCAGGCCATACTCTAAAAGCTACTGGAAAACAATAGAATCATGAAGCCATAAGATTAGGCAGAACAATCCACTATAAGAAGAAAGGATTTGATAAAATTCAAGCTTTCCCAGAACTTCAAATACTTGGATGTTCAACAGGTAAACAAATAGGAGGTACAAAGATTTTGCTAAATACAGTAAGATATGCTTCTCAAGCACAAATCAACTACAAAAGACCAAAACACTAAAAAATCTATCTCATTTTTGGGGTTTCCAAGAGCGCAAGAAAATGCATATAGAAGAAATTGGATTCTATGTATGCTTGCACAAAGACATCTCACATATCCATCCAGGAATGCATAAAATTATACATACATGAATGCATATGCCCTCCTTCAATGCTCATGTTAGTTCACATGTAAGCATGCGCTGATCTCCACTATCAAACAAATATGATTAGTAATTTGATTAGGCATCTATGAACAGGAAAGAATATATAAAACTATAACAGCTGGGAAAGCTTGACCGACAAAAAAGCAGTTTATCTTTTCACATATTAATGTTTCTAGTAACCAACTAATTGATGTTTATTGTGAAAAAGATTATGCACTTCAAACAAATTCCGCATGAAACGCCAATGAAGAGCCAATCTAAGATTAAAACTAGCGGTGACCATAAGCAGGAATTGGTCACTTTATTGGCAACAAACAGTACCCTTTCTGATTATAGGCAGGTTTGTCAGCAACCACCAAGGAAAAGTGGTTAACAAACAAGATGAGTTCATAACCATCTGTCGGATAAAGAATGTCAATGTTTTAATTTTACATTCAGGATTAATTTATAGGGATGGGTAAAAATCTAGGAGTTAAAATTCCTTACAAGAGCAAACTTTAGCCTTCCTTCAATAGCTGTGATTAGAAAATCATACTATATTTTAGTCCACATCTCCATGTAGCCAGGGTGACCCTTATCAATCATATACCAGGTATTTCTAAGGTCTCCAAATGAAATGCAAGGATTGCAGTAATTGTAAAGTTGTGTTTATAAAGACAATAAAGATTGAAGTCCGGAAAATAGGTGTAAATTAAACACTAATAGGGAACTGACTATGCAAATAAACAAAATAAAGGGGTGTTGCTGTTAGTAATATAAGAAAAAGAGAAGAGAATAAGTTTACCACAGGATATGCATTTTAGGGAAATTTACATACATACCACACAATTCCTATGAATTTACATATCTAACACCTAAAGTTTGATATCTACATGCATAACACTAACGTGTTATAAACCTATGCATGAAAAGGTGTATTTTACTTTTAAAAAGTTAGTAAAAGTGATATTTTTGATGTGATGTTAAAAATTTGATTGGTGTGCATGTCAAAATCAAAGTTTAGGTGTAGACAGGTAAATATATAAGAATTGTCTGGTATGTATCTAAATGTCCCTACATTTTAAGGATACAAACCCAAAAGAACAAAGAATCTTACACATCAAGATATTGAACTGGTATGGTTGATAATGCGTCATTCATAATAACCCGTATGTTCTGCACAAGAAAAATAAGTCAGGATACAACAACAGAGACAAAATTAAGCTGTGCGAGAAACTATGGACAGAGTCTGTGAAACTCTGGGCACATTTGTATGCATCTTTGTTGTGTGTTTGTGCATGCCTGCATAGAAATAGAGGGCGAGAGAGGGACTCCAAGTATATTTGTAGCCACTTATTGTAACAAGCATCAATGAAACATAAAAAGCATGTCTTTTTTCACAAAAGGCATATAAATTCAAAGCATTCAATGGATTTCATAATCACTATAAATCAAGAACTTCATAAAAAAATATATTAGTTTGCTTCTATACTACAGATAGATTAACATTATTTTCTCGAAAGGCATCATAAAATAATAAGACTATTATGAGTTGATAAAAACTTTTGACTTTTCGAAAGAGATAAAAGTTCTTACTAAAGATGGTTCAAGATTTCCCAGTATCAGATTGCTTTGGAAGGTAAGCCCAAATTTTATAACCCTCCCTCCCGCCTGCCATTTAGGCAAGCAACATATGCTATGGTTACTACAACGGCACTTGTCATTTATTCCTAAATAAGACACTATCGAGCCTATTTCTAGGAAAGCATGCCCATTTTCCACAGGAAAGATGCAGCCAACGAAACTTAAAATCATATAATTTAATTGCAATCCATAAGAAGAATGCTTTTTTATTTAAAATAAATTCTACTTCAAAAGAATTAATAGACAATTTTTTTTATGCTGCAACAACTCAGCACAAACAAGCAAGCGATCGCATAATATGATTTGGCATGTAGTTAGTACCACGGAAAATTAAAAAAAAGGACCCTTCGCACCTGAAATCCTAGCGGGATAAGATCCCTCTCTGAAGCATCAGCAACAGACCTGAAGTTAAATTAAAAATAACTATTATTAAAAAGAAGGTTTTCCGATATTCAATGTATTCAATACAAAAACCATTTTGACTAAAAAGCGAGTTAGATAAAACCTTAATATATCAAGTATACCAGACCAGCAAAATTGAATTTTGTCTGCATATCTCTGCAAGCCAAAACTAAAAATTAAGAGAAAACCAGGGCAGTGAAGCTTAAATTAATATATTAGCAGCAGTCAGAATTTGAAAAGGCATGCCTCCAAGACATGAAGTAATATTTTCAGTGCTCCTGCTTGGACATCAAGGCCTTGGCTTGAATTATAAAGATTTATCAAGGGAGACAATGCTTCATGCTCAAATGGTCTGTCTTTAGCAACACTATTATTCACCTGTAAACAGAGTAAGCCAGTTATTTGGTCAAAAAATTGATGGTAAAGGTGGTAAAAGAAAGTTTGTTTACCTCTGTTGCAGTTAACTCAAGTTCAGAGGCCTTAGAACTTCGAAACTGATCAGAACCTAAGACTGCGCAAATGGATTGATCCAATGCATCGAGGGCCAAGTTTCTTATTTGTTGGTTTTGATTTTTGAAAAGCTGTAAAAAAAATAATAAACTTTTCCCTGCAAAAAGTAATCTATAATGTACGAATTCACAAAAAAAATATTCATAACAATGCTACCTCAAGCAGATGGCCAACAACACCATCCCATATATGATGAACCCCTGGAAAAAATAAGTCAGCTCGTAACTGTAAGTTAAACATGCAAAGGTTGAACATTATTTATCACAAAATCGTTTATCAATAAGCAGTTAAACTCAAACATATAAACAGAGTGCAAAGTCTATGATTAGTTTTAAAGAATTGAAGTGGAACAAATTTAGACAACATCATCACCATTAATATCAGTTATTTGGGTTTACGAATCCTCCATTCATGCACGTCCAGTGATAAATGAGTTAGTAATCTCTTAAAGACAAGATAGATGTAAGAATAAAATGGAATTACAAAGCTGGATAAGAAGCATTATGCACAATTTATAATAATTTACTACTGATTGCTTAAAAAGCAGCATGAAACTTAACATGCAATTTTCTGCAAGTATAATAAAAAAGTAACGATTTTGCACAAACCAATAAATCAAATAACTATGTGATGCTGGAGTTAATCTAGACAACAGTGGAAACAAATATTATTGCTAAATTCAAATAGGAAATTACAGCAACAAAAACTGAAATTTGAAATTGCAACAACACAACTCACTACACTAGACTAGGGTGGATCTAGGGTGGATAGCTGGTGGCTAGGTGGGTTGGAAGCAGGCGGCAACAAGAGCAGATGTGGAGACACAAGCAGGTGACTGTCCTGGATGAGCAGCAAAAAGCAAGGAAGTGGTTCAGGTGGCGGGAAATAGCAATTCCTCGCTGTTCTGGGCAGCGGCGACAAGGGTTTGGGGAGTGATGCGGGAAGGATGAGGAAGGGTATATGATGGGTAATCACCACCTTAAATAGCGAGATATAGCCAAAGCACAACTTGGACTCTTGAATTCAACCCTAAAAGGGAAACAGAGATGTCGACAATTGTCCCAAAGCAAAAAAAACAAAAACCGAAACCTTAAATATCACAAAATAAATAACTCTAGGATAATTAGGAATGGACCAGTCTATTGAAAAGAGGCGGTGCTTCTTTTGAAATAGCATGTCGGCCCTCAAAAGACCTGAACCGGATTAGTCTAAGCGTCCAGTCGTGACTCCCGCTTTAGTCTCTGAGGGTTGAGGGAGCTTTGTTTTTTCAAGTTCATTCACACTATATCTCTCTACCATGTATGTCATTCCAAAGCACACCCTGATAGAAAAAATTATTGTCTTGTCCTTTTGGGTTTGTTGTGCAAGGGGATGTGTGTGTATTAATAACAAGTAATAAAAAGCATAAAAAATAGGCAACACAAAGAAAATTACTTTTATTACTATTAAAAAAGAGATTACATGATTTAAAAATGATAAACCCTATCAAATTGTAATATAAATTATAGGTCTAAGATCTGCATGTAGGACACAAAAAGTATATGGCTAGTCGACATGAGTGAGATGTAGAAAATTTATGATGTGGAAAATAATTTTTCTAGAATTTGTAGCAAGAATTATAAATACTTTTTTTCTAAGAAGTCAGCAATTTTCTTACAATTACCATACTTCAATATATTTGGATAAAAAAAGTAGCATCCCACCACAAAAATTTCGAGAAAGAAGCAAGAAAGAAGTTTCTCAAACAAAGTTGTAGCGTTGATACGAAATATAATGCATGTAGAAAGTTGTCTCAACTAGGCTTTTAGTGTCATTGATCCTACATGATGGTACAGGTTGGTGTAACTTTAGGCAGCGTTTGTGGCGGCAGCAGTCCTGCGGCGCGGCATTGCGCCGCGATATTTGCCCGTTTGGGGCAGCTGTGCCTCCGCGGGGTGTCAAACGCCGAACGCGCGCAAGTAGGTGTGGTTTAGGGTTTAGGGTTTAGCTTCGTCGTTTGGCTTTCTGCTCCCGTGCCTTCTTTTACGGAAACATTTTATCCAGACGAACTTCATGCTCTCTGGCGATCTCCATCTTTATTCCTCATCTCAGTTTGATCTCTTTCACTCTCCTTCCTTTGAAAGAACAAGGAGCCGTCGGGTTGGATCTTCAACGATCTTGTCCGCTTCTCGCACTAGTGTCTTCAGCGAGTAACTTTCTTTTCTGACCTTGTTTTACCCAACTGACCGAAGCTGCGCTTGATTTGAACCTCTTTCATTATACTGTTATGTAGCAGACCTTCGTCGAGTAGTGATCCTTTGATAAGTTTGCTTGCCCGATGGGCAGCTTCCTTGTCTAATACAGCTAAGGTAGTGTATACCCTGTAGATTCTGTTGTATTTTCGATATTTACTTAACTTTAATGCTTGTGATATCAGGCTTTTTGTTATGTGTCTTTCATGTTTAGTGCATTATATAAGCCCGGTACTCCTTAGTTTATAACCTCTAAAGATTAATCCAGAGATTTGTGCTTGGGATTGTTACTTTTATAAATGGGAAGTTTGCATGTTTATTGTTATCTTCAATATATTGTTAATAAAGTTAATCATCTGGAAAAGAAATTTTAGTAAATTTACGTCTGGATATGTAGTTGCAAGACCACATATGCTAAACTGCTTGTATTGATGCTGGTTATGCCAAGGGATATTACTGCACAGCCAACCTTGGATCTATCTACTAGCGATGAACCAATTCCGTATATAGATTTGCACGTTTATTTGGCTTTGTCAATAAGGATGCACAGCTGGTCTTTGGCTCGATTCATAAACACTGAGAAAATACAAATGTTGTTATTATGGCTTGCCTAATCAAGTTGACTGTTGTTCATGTTTGAATCATTCAGTTAAAAAGTTGAGGTTGGATGGTATGCTTGTTGAACTGAACAAGCATGAATAATTCTTTAGTTGAACGAGAATTTGTCCATTTCAAATGATAGTAATCTATTATCTCCTTCTGTCAATGCTTTTCGCATGCCACTACTTTGTTCTCTTGCTTTTTTTTGATAGATGATGTATTCAAGCTTTAGTTCACTTGGGCTTTTAAGTTGAATTTTCCTTGAACATATTTTCCATGGCCTGAGATGTCTTTTTACATCACAATATTCATATCTCCTCCCTTTGTCAACCGTTAAGGAAAGTTCCTTTTTCCCAATTATGCTTCATTCTCGTATTACTTGTGAATTAATTATTATCCAGAATGATCAGCAATGGGAAATGCACGATGTGAATGGGTCTGAATTTTGAATACTCAGATGGGCAGAGAAGGAATTATAGTTCTCCTAGCAATTTGATTAAAGTAAGGGAATTAATTGATTCATTCGGCTAATAAGAATAAATGAACATGAAGAAACAAAACAGCACAAGAAAATAGAGGAATTTGGTTTTTTTGTGATCTTTATCATATGAATAAAGCTTGAGATAATTTTCTTATTATTTATAGAAAATTGCACAAGAATAAGGAAATATGAATTGCGAGGAAAAAAAGAAGATCCTTGGCATTTTCTGATTGTTCCTTATGTAGTTTTCATTATGAAATGTTGTGTGCGCTATCCAAGGTTGCCAATTAAAATGTTGTTTTATTTGAAAAGGCATTTTATTTTGAAAGGATTCAATATGAAAAAATTAAATCAAAGATATGAATGGCTGCCTTGCACTTACGCTAATCTATTATTATTGTCGAGAGAATATAGTTTACTGATGAAATTTTTGAGTTGATGATATAAAAATTACATGAATTTGATACATTACCGAATAATGGATATTTTGAGAAGAAAATAAACTTTGGATTGAACTAGATTTGGCCATGGTGCTTTTAATAACATATTGACTAGACTGGTATTTTGACAGTTTTTTATTTGATCCCATGAATGAATTTAGATCTGCTTTAATAATTTTGAAAATTTATAAAAAGATAGATTTGCAAAATGAAACAAAATATTTCTCTTCCTTCAAATTTTTGTATCTTCGACTTTATTAGGCCGATATAAGAAAAGTACCATTTGCACCAATGTACCAACTATTGTAATTTGAGTTTTCCTCTTGGGGCATTTGCCATTTGCACCAATGTACCATTTGCACCTTAAAATAAATGTACCATTTGTAAGTTGAGTACCATTTGTACCAATGTACTATTTGCACCGATATTGCTTAACGAAGAAGAAGTTGAGTTTTCTATTTATTAGGCTAGCTAAATCAACTATTGTAAGTTCCAGTACATGTAGGAAAATCTAAGAAAATTTGGCCGATATAAGAAAAGTACCATTTGCACCATGTTGAAAGCGATGCTTGAATAATTAGTTTATTATTCATCAGATTGGAATAGGAAAACTGCCCAACTTCAGAAAACTCAAAAACCAGTTAAACCCTCCATGTATTATCTGAATTTATTAGAGAGTGAACTGGTATCATACAAACTTTCCCCTCGTTGTGAATCCTAGGGAAAAACTAGACTGGTATCTCTAAAGCACTCTTATCTACAAGATCATTCAGGTACCTATGTTGATGCCAGCACAAACAAGGGACTGCATTTTCATGCACCACCATACCTTGTTAAGCAATTACTCGTGCAGAATAATAACCTACAGACATAAAGTTATTATTCTTCATTGCGACTTGAACTGGCTAGTCTTCAATAGCACTATTAGTGTGCAGTGACAAAAATGGCAAAGCCAGCACCTTAAAATCATGACTGAAATTGCCAATTTCACTTGGATTACTAAGGTAAAATGAGGTTTTATATTTAAAAAAAAAAAGAATAGTTATAAGTCAAACTTCATACGCATAGAACAATGTTTCTTGACCCTCAGGTTCTTTCAAGAAAGAACATTCGAAGCACTAAAAAAAATGTTATGTACCTAAAACTGAGAACCTTATAGTGTAACAGATACAGACACAAAAGTTTGTTAAAATTGCTCAACTTTTAACATGGATAAAACTGAGCTATCACCATCAGATGCAGCTAAGAAAAGCTTAAAGTTGTGGATGGCTAGAGATGGCAAACTTACTATGAAGATTATTCACAAGAACTGATGTAATACTCTCCACACAAAATGCAACACTTCCAACTTGCTGGTTTAAAGCTTGCCCCATACCACTTGGATATCCAGAAATGCACTGAATTGACAACTGACGCAGGGCAGATAAAAGTGAATTTACTGCTGACACGCGCATCAGTGCTGAACTTTCAAACAGCTTCCAAATCAGAAAGATAGTAAGTTAGAAATGAACAATATAGGTGTAAGACTACAAAAGAGTTATGACACTAACCCAAACATACATGGAAAGATTGAAGAAAGAGAGAAAAACCAAATCATGCATACCTGAGAATTCAAAGAAGAGAGTATCTTAAAGTCACTATACTGCCCAGATGTTTCTCTCGTCAGCCTTGAAACAGAAACAGAAACTTCCTATACGTAAGGAGAAAAGTTGTCAGAGCTTTAAACTTAATTATAGACATCGGTAAGATTGGAAAGACTAGGAGTGCCTTGCACTGCATTGTAAGAAATATAATCAAATCAAAAACTAAATTAAAATAGCAATTTATATCAATTAAAATAGCTCTGACACCAAATGATGCAGTTTCAGAACTCCTAGAAGATATTTGGGAAAGAGGTTTAGCGAAGATATTGTGGAAGGGATAGGGAAAAAAATATGGTAGTTCGACAATGTTTGGAGGGCGAGATGAGATAAAAGCTGCCGTTGGACAGCAATTGGAGGAGTTCGGCGGCTGACTAGATTAAAAACAACAGACGAACAAGGAAACGACAAATTGCGGACATCGAGGCAGTTTCACCACATATTTCTAGACAAGCCAAAGACACACCACTTGCAATAGGAAAGGACACAGCGCTCAGAAAAGCAAGAATTAAGAAAAAAATATCTCTTAACTTCATAAAATCAACATAAATGAAAATCCAAAATTCTAATAAAGCATATATAAAAGTATCATAATAAAAAATAACCTATTTGGAAATAAAAAATAGAAAATAAATAAATTGGAAACAAACCAAAAATAGAAAAAAATTTAGTTGGAATAGGAAACCAGACAGCCCTTTTTAACCATCTACGATCGTGAGAGCTCTGTAACTGTGGGATCGCGGAAGCTTATCCGCATAAGTCTCACTCCCGTGACACGGTTTGCATCTCGCTTCATTCTCCCAGGGTAGAGAGGCTTCACCTTCTTTACTAGAAGGCCCTAACAAAGTCAACGCTTTGTTGTGCCTCAGATTGTCCAACTGCAAAATTTATGCTCACGCCAATTCCATGCAACTCTAAAACATATATATTATTCCAAAGCACGTTCTTATAGAATAAATAACCATCATTCTTTGGCACAACCAAAGAGTGAGTTGCATTTGGGCTAATACTTCCACAAACCAAGATCTTATTTATTTCTAATTATACTTATGCTATTTCATACTTATCATCAGTATAATCAATTTCTTTCTTTTTGTTACAGATGGCTTCACGTGAGAGCGGTGAGCGGCCACCTCATTGACTAGTTTTGTCTAGCTTGTACTAAAGAAAGAAGCAGACAGTTTCACATTTGTCCTCATAGACGAGCAGCACTATGATAGTGACCATTATGATTATGATAACTACACTAGTGCATATTAGTCCTATTGCTCCTACAAGTACATGTCAATCCCCGGCAATAGGAAAAGGATACAACCCTCTTCTGAGCCAAGCCTCTCCGCTCCTATCTGCCCTGCTTCGAAACAAAACATTTTCGAACACGCACACATCGAGTAGGAAGGAAATTCCTGAGTAACCAAAACTTATAATAATTTGTATTAGTTTTATATTATATTGTTTAACAAATATTTTATTTCAGGTTTTATCCATCATCTGAATCACAGAGATCATCAAGAGGAGGGGATGCTCCTTATCTTTCTTGGAAGATCTTAATTGAGCTTGAGGGCACGTGGCCCCGGGAGATTGAGTTAAAATCAATTGATTTCCAATTATAATTATAATTTTAAGCTTTGCTTTAATAGTAATAAATATTGCTTCATATTTATTTTGTGGAGGTCCTTCTGCTAGGATGTTGAGCATCAAAAATAGACCCAACTGAACTTTGAGACAAGGCATGCACCGCTCGGGTGATATGTTAACTGAAATGAACAAAAAGAATGATAGACTTATCTAGATAGAGAGACAGTCAAGCAAAATCGGGCATCCAAGGGTGGGAGCATGGACGCCTCATTACACACAAGAGGTTTGGTTTAGCACCCCGATTACCTAAAGAATTTCATATGATTTATTCAATACTCAACATTCATTTATGTAATTATCCGATACTTGATTTTTTACATGTTAACAGAGACTAATGTTTTCACAGGAGCCCACTGCTGCTGAGTTGTATGCTCAGACGCATCAGCGTCAGGTGAACTATCAGTGATTTGACGACAGATCTCGGCGGGTCCATAAAAGTAAAATAATATTTTACTTTTATTTAGTTTACTTTACTTACAATCTTAAAGTATGAATTATCCTTTGATTTTACCTCTGTTAGAGGACTATGAGCGCCTGAGGGACACTTAGAGTCAAAGCCCGCCATGTATTGGTAGTAGCAGTGGTTAGCCTCAATTTGACCACTCAGAGTTCAGTAACTAGAGAGAAACTGTCAGAATAAAAGAGTGGGCCCACAACTTGGGTGCTTGAAGATTTATCTATAAGGCCAAGCACTCTGATTCAGACCAGAGCCAGAGGCCATCATCATCAGTTGATGATGAAATCGCTAGGCATGGGTCAATACTAGTCGATTAACAAGCTAAATTTGACTTTAATTTGCGTACCAGGAATGCCAGTGCTGCTACAATGTGACATACATCGCAATGGCAAGCAACCTCTAAGCGACGTGCAGAAGGAGGATGACTAGGACTACTATGTTTTTTTTTAATATTTAGATGTTACATTGTATTATTTTCACAAACATTTTAGGAATTATTGTATTGAATGAGTTGTTAAATTTTCTAGGATATATCTGATGATTTCATTCTTTATTAATGTCTCTAATGATTGTTCAATCTGTTGTGAGATATGATAGATGTTATTATTGAATATTATGATCTTTGGTTATAGGTATACAAATTTTGATTGGCTTTTGATATTTTTTTAAAATTTTTTGTACACGTTTGCATGATTTTTTCTGTCGTAAATTAGCAGCAGAACAATTTTGCCCCATAGCCAACATAATTACAACAAAATAAATCAGCTGCAAGTTCAACTTTTACCTATATGGCTGATCAATTCTGTTGAAATCATCCAA
>NEWO01000741.1:283428-313852 GCA_003013225.1 Phalaenopsis aphrodite
GAAGAGAGATACAACCAGAGATCAAATAAAGCCCTTGAAGAGAGTAAACGGATGTCGGCAATTGTCCATAACAAACTCGGGCCAAAAAGTAACTTCGAAAATATAAGAAAGGACTAAAAAGGAATAAAGGATAATAGGAAAGAAAGCATAAAAAGAAGAAAAACTAGACATTTGGCCCATCCTCACACAATCGCATAAGCATTGTGGCTTGTGTCCCATGTTTGAAGTGGGAGCACTCCCGCATCACCCTAAGAGGTAGTTTTAAAAAGCCAAGTGTCCGAGCAGTGCTATGCAGTAAAAGAATGATAAATTTAGAAGATAAATGTTATAAAACTATACTTAGATAAGTTGTATCATATGAATATGAATATTGGGTAGCAAATAAGTCAACAATAGACAAGTAAAGCATAAAGATACAATGAGAATTTGAGATAGATATACGTCAAATGAATAATAGATAAAGAAATTATAGAATTAGAGGGATGATAAAAGAAGACCAATCGAAGTTAAGCACATTAAAAAAAATAATAAGGTGGTTTGGGTTATACAATTGATGGTAGAAGATGAACCAAAAAGACTGGTAGAGAAAAAAAATTGGGTAATGAAGAAAAAGGGTAGACCAATGGTAAAGTGAATAGATTTGTAAAAAATGACTTGTGCAAGTAATACTTAATAGGGAATAGGGATGCAAAAGAATGAGGAAGCCCAAATATATCGGATAAGGCCATGATGATGATACATATATGCTACCCTAGGTATATAATTGCACACATTGAAATTTCTTAACTTGAAGACAGCGTCCAGCTGTTAAACATGATTTATTCAGCCAACAATCATCTCTCAAAATATGAAATTTAACTTTGCACAGATCATAATTTCTATAGCTTCCCTGTGCAACAGAAACTTTATGAACACAACAGCTTCCTAGTTCAACAGAAGCTTTATCAACACAGAAAAGGGAACAATAAAAAACATGGATATTGAAAAGGTAAAATCAAAATATCTGTTAAGCAACCTCAAAAAGAAAAATAAACAAACAAGGAAAGGTATTTAGCTATAGACAGCAGAACAGGAGAGAGGAGAAGAAGATGACTGTGAAAACAGAGAAAGATTCAATTGGAAAAGAGTTTACATACCTCAGGCCTCTCATCCGATCCAAGTTTTTGAAGTATAGAGAAAACTGAAA
This sequence comes from Phalaenopsis aphrodite, assembly GCA_003013225.1. Lineage (NCBI taxonomy): Eukaryota > Viridiplantae > Streptophyta > Magnoliopsida > Asparagales > Orchidaceae > Phalaenopsis > Phalaenopsis aphrodite. The sequence goes on from NEWO01000741.1 coordinate 284,615, forward strand.
ATAGCAATTTGTTGCGGTCAAACCCTTTAAAGGAGTGTCTCGAGTTATGAAAGCTGTTAGAGATACCCTCAATCTGTTCATATTCTGAAGTACTAAAAGTTCCAGTATGCCTTGAAATTTTATCAATTTCAGATTTATCTGTTAAAAAAATTAGTTAGCATACCATACACAAAAAAATAAATAGTTTAATTTTTGTCCAAACTAATCCATCTATTGCAAGTTGTACCGGAGTGAAAGAATACCATTTTCGACTTTATCATTTGTTTCTTCAGAACTCTCCTGAGATAAACCCTTGGCAATAAAATCAGTTGCAGTCCAGAGAAGTCCGATAGCCGTCAAACTTATATTTATCTCTGTTTTCTGAGCAACATATGCACCAGTGACTTCTACACACCTGTGTGATGGTTAGAAAAAATCTGACACGATAAAATTTTCAACACTGTTCCAATTGAAGTGCCAACTACACTACAAGCACTTAAAATTTCGCATAATATTACATACTAATCAGGCCATACTCTAAAAGCTACTGGAAAACAATAGAATCATGAAGCCATAAGATTAGGCAGAACAATCCACTATAAGAAGAAAGGATTTGATAAAATTCAAGCTTTCCCAGAACTTCAAATACTTGGATGTTCAACAGGTAAACAAATAGGAGGTACAAAGATTTTGCTAAATACAGTAAGATATGCTTCTCAAGCACAAATCAACTACAAAAGACCAAAACACTAAAAAATCTATCTCATTTTTGGGGTTTCCAAGAGCGCAAGAAAATGCATATAGAAGAAATTGGATTCTATGTATGCTTGCACAAAGACATCTCACATATCCATCCAGGAATGCATAAAATTATACATACATGAATGCATATGCCCTCCTTCAATGCTCATGTTAGTTCACATGTAAGCATGCGCTGATCTCCACTATCAAACAAATATGATTAGTAATTTGATTAGGCATCTATGAACAGGAAAGAATATATAAAACTATAACAGCTGGGAAAGCTTGACCGACAAAAAAGCAGTTTATCTTTTCACATATTAATGTTTCTAGTAACCAACTAATTGATGTTTATTGTGAAAAAGATTATGCACTTCAAACAAATTCCGCATGAAACGCCAATGAAGAGCCAATCTAAGATTAAAACTAGCGGTGACCATAAGCAGGAATTGGTCACTTTATTGGCAACAAACAGTACCCTTTCTGATTATAGGCAGGTTTGTCAGCAACCACCAAGGAAAAGTGGTTAACAAACAAGATGAGTTCATAACCATCTGTCGGATAAAGAATGTCAATGTTTTAATTTTACATTCAGGATTAATTTATAGGGATGGGTAAAAATCTAGGAGTTAAAATTCCTTACAAGAGCAAACTTTAGCCTTCCTTCAATAGCTGTGATTAGAAAATCATACTATATTTTAGTCCACATCTCCATGTAGCCAGGGTGACCCTTATCAATCATATACCAGGTATTTCTAAGGTCTCCAAATGAAATGCAAGGATTGCAGTAATTGTAAAGTTGTGTTTATAAAGACAATAAAGATTGAAGTCCGGAAAATAGGTGTAAATTAAACACTAATAGGGAACTGACTATGCAAATAAACAAAATAAAGGGGTGTTGCTGTTAGTAATATAAGAAAAAGAGAAGAGAATAAGTTTACCACAGGATATGCATTTTAGGGAAATTTACATACATACCACACAATTCCTATGAATTTACATATCTAACACCTAAAGTTTGATATCTACATGCATAACACTAACGTGTTATAAACCTATGCATGAAAAGGTGTATTTTACTTTTAAAAAGTTAGTAAAAGTGATATTTTTGATGTGATGTTAAAAATTTGATTGGTGTGCATGTCAAAATCAAAGTTTAGGTGTAGACAGGTAAATATATAAGAATTGTCTGGTATGTATCTAAATGTCCCTACATTTTAAGGATACAAACCCAAAAGAACAAAGAATCTTACACATCAAGATATTGAACTGGTATGGTTGATAATGCGTCATTCATAATAACCCGTATGTTCTGCACAAGAAAAATAAATCAGGATACAACAACAGAGACAAAATTAAGCTGTGCGAGAAACTATGGACAGAGTCTGTGAAACTCTGGGCACATTTGTATGCATCTTTGTTGTGTGTTTGTGCATGCCTGCATAGAAATAGAGGGCGAGAGAGGGACTCCAAGTATATTTGTAGCCACTTATTGTAACAAGCATCAATGAAACATAAAAAGCATGTCTTTTTTCACAAAAGGCATATAAATTCAAAGCATTCAATGGATTTCATAATCACTATAAATCAAGAACTTCATAAAAAAATATATTAGTTTGCTTCTATACTACAGATAGATTAACATTATTTTCTCGAAAGGCATCATAAAATAATAAGACTATTATGAGTTGATAAAAACTTTTGACTTTTCGAAAGAGATAAAAGTTCTTACTAAAGATGGTTCAAGATTTCCCAGTATCAGATTGCTTTGGAAGGTAAGCCCAAATTTTATAACCCTCCCTCCCGCCTGCCATTTAGGCAAGCAACATATGCTATGGTTACTACAACGGCACTTGTCATTTATTCCTAAATAAGACACTATCGAGCCTATTTCTAGGAAAGCATGCCCATTTTCCACAGGAAAGATGCAGCCAACGAAACTTAAAATCATATAATTTAATTGCAATCCATAAGAAGAATGCTTTTTTATTTAAAATAAATTCTACTTCAAAAGAATTAATAGACAATTTTTTTTATGCTGCAACAACTCAGCACAAACAAGCAAGCGATCGCATAATATGATTTGGCATGTAGTTAGTACCACGGAAAATTAAAAAAAAGGACCCTTCGCACCTGAAATCCTAGCGGGATAAGATCCCTCTCTGAAGCATCAGCAACAGACCTGAAGTTAAATTAAAAATAACTATTATTAAAAAGAAGGTTTTCCGCTATTCAATGTATTCAATACAAAAACCATTAATATAAAACCTTAAATTCTGACTAAAAAGCGAGTTAGATAAAACCTTAATATATCAAGTATACCAGACCAGCAAAATTGAATTTTGTCTGCATATCTCTGCAAGCCAAAACTAAAAATTAAGAGAAAACCAGGGCAGTGAAGCTTAAATTAATATATTAGCAGCAGTCAGAATTTGAAAAGGCATGCCTCCAAGACATGAAGTAATATTTTCAGTGCTCCTGCTTGGACATCAAGGCCTTGGCTTGAATTATAAAGATTTATCAAGGGAGACAATGCTTCATGCTCAAATGGTCTGTCTTTAGCAACACTATTATTCACCTGTAAACAGAGTAAGCCAGTTATTTGGTCAAAAAATTGATGGTAAAGGTGGTAAAAGAAAGTTTGTTTACCTCTGTTGCAGTTAACTCAAGTTCAGAGGCCTTAGAACTTCGAAACTGATCAGAACCTAAGACTGCGCAAATGGATTGATCCAATGCATCGAGGGCCAAGTTTCTTATTTGTTGGTTTTGATTTTTGAAAAGCTGTAAAAAAAATAATAAACTTTTCCCTGCAAAAAGTAATCTATAATGTACGAATTCACAAAAAAAATATTCATAACAATGCTACCTCAAGCAGATGGCCAACAACACCATCCCATATATGATGAACCCCTGGAAAAAATAAGTCAGCTCGTAACTGTAAGTTAAACATGCAAAGGTTGAACATTATTTATCACAAAATCGTTTATCAATAAGCAGTTAAACTCAAACATATAAACAGAGTGCAAAGTCTATGATTAGTTTTAAAGAATTGAAGTGGAACAAATTTAGACAACATCATCACCATTAATATCAGTTATTTGGGTTTACGAATCCTCCATTCATGCACGTCCAGTGATAAATGAGTTAGTAATCTCTTAAAGACAAGATAGATGTAAGAATAAAATGGAATTACAAAGCTGGATAAGAAGCATTATGCACAATTTATAATAATTTACTACTGATTGCTTAAAAAGCAGCATGAAACTTAACATGCAATTTTCTGCAAGTATAATAAAAAAGTAACGATTTTGCACAAACCAATAAATCAAATAACTATGTGATGCTGGAGTTAATCTAGACAACAGTGGAAACAAATATTATTGCTAAATTCAAATAGGAAATTACAGCAACAAAAACTGAAATTTGAAATTGCAACAACACAACTCACTACACTAGACTAGGGTGGATCTAGGGTGGATAGCTGGTGGCTAGGTGGGTTGGAAGCAGGCGGCAACAAGAGCAGATGTGGAGACACAAGCAGGTGACTGTCCTGGATGAGCAGCAAAAAGCAAGGAAGTGGTTCAGGTGGCGGGAAATAGCAATTCCTCGCTGTTCTGGGCAGCGGCGACAAGGGTTTGGGGAGTGATGCGGGAAGGATGAGGAAGGGTATATGATGGGTAATCACCACCTTAAATAGCGAGATATAGCCAAAGCACAACTTGGACTCTTGAATTCAACCCTAAAAGGGAAACAGAGATGTCGACAATTGTCCCAAAGCAAAAAAAACAAAAACCGAAACCTTAAATATCACAAAATAAATAACTCTAGGATAATTAGGAATGGACCAGTCTATTGAAAAGAGGCGGTGCTTCTTTTGAAATAGCATGTCGGCCCTCAAAAGACCTGAACCGGATTAGTCTAAGCGTCCAGTCGTGACTCCCGCTTTAGTCTCTGAGGGTTGAGGGAGCTTTGTTTTTTCAAGTTCATTCACACTATATCTCTCTACCATGTATGTCATTCCAAAGCACACCCTGATAGAAAAAATTATTGTCTTGTCCTTTTGGGTTTGTTGTGCAAGGGGATGTGTGTGTATTAATAACAAGTAATAAAAAGCATAAAAAATAGGCAACACAAAGAAAATTACTTTTATTACTATTAAAAAAGAGATTACATGATTTAAAAATGATAAACCCTATCAAATTGTAATATAAATTATAGGTCTAAGATCTGCATGTAGGACACAAAAAGTATATGGCTAGTCGACATGAGTGAGATGTAGAAAATTTATGATGTGGAAAATAATTTTTCTAGAATTTGTAGCAAGAATTATAAATACTTTTTTTCTAAGAAGTCAGCAATTTTCTTACAATTACCATACTTCAATATATTTGGATAAAAAAAGTAGCATCCCACCACAAAAATTTCGAGAAAGAAGCAAGAAAGAAGTTTCTCAAACAAAGTTGTAGCGTTGATACGAAATATAATGCATGTAGAAAGTTGTCTCAACTAGGCTTTTAGTGTCATTGATCCTACATGATGGTACAGGTTGGTGTAACTTTAGGCAGCGTTTGTGGCGGCAGCAGTCCTGCGGCGCGGCATTGCGCCGCGATATTTGCCCGTTTGGGGCAGCTGTGCCTCCGCGGGGTGTCAAACGCCGAACGCGCGCAAGTAGGTGTGGTTTAGGGTTTAGGGTTTAGCTTCGTCGTTTGGCTTTCTGCTCCCGTGCCTTCTTTTACGGAAACATTTTATCCAGACGAACTTCATGCTCTCTGGCGATCTCCATCTTTATTCCTCATCTCAGTTTGATCTCTTTCACTCTCCTTCCTTTGAAAGAACAAGGAGCCGTCGGGTTGGATCTTCAACGATCTTGTCCGCTTCTCGCACTAGTGTCTTCAGCGAGTAACTTTCTTTTCTGACCTTGTTTTACCCAACTGACCGAAGCTGCGCTTGATTTGAACCTCTTTCATTATACTGTTATGTAGCAGACCTTCGTCGAGTAGTGATCCTTTGATAAGTTTGCTTGCCCGATGGGCAGCTTCCTTGTCTAATACAGCTAAGGTAGTGTATACCCTGTAGATTCTGTTGTATTTTCGATATTTACTTAACTTTAATGCTTGTGATATCAGGCTTTTTGTTATGTGTCTTTCATGTTTAGTGCATTATATAAGCCCGGTACTCCTTAGTTTATAACCTCTAAAGATTAATCCAGAGATTTGTGCTTGGGATTGTTACTTTTATAAATGGGAAGTTTGCATGTTTATTGTTATCTTCAATATATTGTTAATAAAGTTAATCATCTGGAAAAGAAATTTTAGTAAATTTACGTCTGGATATGTAGTTGCAAGACCACATATGCTAAACTGCTTGTATTGATGCTGGTTATGCCAAGGGATATTACTGCACAGCCAACCTTGGATCTATCTACTAGCGATGAACCAATTCCGTATATAGATTTGCACGTTTATTTGGCTTTGTCAATAAGGATGCACAGTTGGTCTTTGGCTCGATTCATAAACACTGAGAAAATACAAATGTTGTTATTATGGCTTGCCTAATCAAGTTGACTGTTGTTCATGTTTGAATCATTCAGTTAAAAAGTTGAGGTTGGATGGTATGCTTGTTGAACTGAACAAGCATGAATAATTCTTTAGTTGAACGAGAATTTGTCCATTTCAAATGATAGTAATCTATTATCTCCTTCTGTCAATGCTTTTCGCATGCCACTACTTTGTTCTCTTGCTTTTTTTTGATAGATGATGTATTCAAGCTTTAGTTCACTTGGGCTTTTAAGTTGAATTTTCCTTGAACATATTTTCCATGGCCTGAGATGTCTTTTTACATCACAATATTCATATCTCCTCCCTTTGTCAACCGTTAAGGAAAGTTCCTTTTTCCCAATTATGCTTCATTCTCGTATTACTTGTGAATTAATTATTATCCAGAATGATCAGCAATGGGAAATGCACGATGTGAATGGGTCTGAATTTTGAATACTCAGATGGGCAGAGAAGGAATTATAGTTCTCCTAGCAATTTGATTAAAGTAAGGGAATTAATTGATTCATTCGGCTAATAAGAATAAATGAACATGAAGAAACAAAACAGCACAAGAAAATAGAGGAATTTGGTTTTTTTGTGATCTTTATCATATGAATAAAGCTTGAGATAATTTTCTTATTATTTATAGAAAATTGCACAAGAATAAGGAAATATGAATTGCGAGGAAAAAAAGAAGATCCTTGGCATTTTCTGATTGTTCCTTATGTAGTTTTCATTATGAAATGTTGTGTGCGCTATCCAAGGTTGCCAATTAAAATGTTGTTTTATTTGAAAAGGCATTTTATTTTGAAAGGATTCAATATGAAAAAATTAAATCAAAGATATGAATGGCTGCCTTGCACTTACGCTAATCTATTATTATTGTCGAGAGAATATAGTTTACTGATGAAATTTTTGAGTTGATGATATAAAAATTACATGAATTTGATACATTACCGAATAATGGATATTTTGAGAAGAAAATAAACTTTGGATTGAACTAGATTTGGCCATGGTGCTTTTAATAACATATTGACTAGACTGGTATTTTGACAGTTTTTTATTTGATCCCATGAATGAATTTAGATCTGCTTTAATAATTTTGAAAATTTATAAAAAGATAGATTTGCAAAATGAAACAAAATATTTCTCTTCCTTCAAATTTTTGTATCTTCGACTTTATTAGGCCGATATAAGAAAAGTACCATTTGCACCAATGTACCAACTATTGTAATTTGAGTTTTCCTCTTGGGGCATTTGCCATTTGCACCAATGTACCATTTGCACCTTAAAATAAATGTACCATTTGTAAGTTGAGTACCATTTGTACCAATGTACTATTTGCACCGATATTGCTTAACGAAGAAGAAGTTGAGTTTTCTATTTATTAGGCTAGCTAAATCAACTATTGTAAGTTCCAGTACATGAAGGAAAATCTAAGAAAATTTGGCCGATATAAGAAAAGTACCATTTGCACCATGTTGAAAGCGATGCTTGAATAATTAGTTTATTATTCATCAGATTGGAATAGGAAAACTGCCCAACTTCAGAAAACTCAAAAACCAGTTAAACCCTCCATGTATTATCTGAATTTATTAGAGAGTGAACTGGTATCATACAAACTTTCCCCTCGTTGTGAATCCTAGGGAAAAACTAGACTGGTATCTCTAAAGCACTCTTATCTACAAGATCATTCAGGTACCTATGTTGATGCCAGCACAAACAAGGGACTGCATTTTCATGCACCACCATACCTTGTTAAGCAATTACTCGTGCAGAATAATAACCTACAGACATAAAGTTATTATTCTTCATTGCGACTTGAACTGGCTAGTCTTCAATAGCACTATTAGTGTGCAGTGACAAAAATGGCAAAGCCAGCACCTTAAAATCATGACTGAAATTGCCAATTTCACTTGGATTACTAAGGTAAAATGAGGTTTTATATTTAAAAAAAAAAAGAATAGTTATAAGTCAAACTTCATACGCATAGAACAATGTTTCTTGACCCTCAGGTTCTTTCAAGAAAGAACATTCGAAGCACTAAAAAAAATGTTATGTACCTAAAACTGAGAACCTTATAGTGTAACAGATACAGACACAAAAGTTTGTTAAAATTGCTCAACTTTTAACATGGATAAAACTGAGCTATCACCATCAGATGCAGCTAAGAAAAGCTTAAAGTTGTGGATGGCTAGAGATGGCAAACTTACTATGAAGATTATTCACAAGAACTGATGTAATACTCTCCACACAAAATGCAACACTTCCAACTTGCTGGTTTAAAGCTTGCCCCATACCACTTGGATATCCAGAAATGCACTGAATTGACAACTGACGCAGGGCAGATAAAAGTGAATTTACTGCTGACACGCGCATCAGTGCTGAACTTTCAAACAGCTTCCAAATCAGAAAGATAGTAAGTTAGAAATGAACAATATAGGTGTAAGACTACAAAAGAGTTATGACACTAACCCAAACATACATGGAAAGATTGAAGAAAGAGAGAAAAACCAAATCATGCATACCTGAGAATTCAAAGAAGAGAGTATCTTAAAGTCACTATACTGCCCAGATGTTTCTCTCGTCAGCCTTGAAACAGAAACAGAAACTTCCTATACGTAAGGAGAAAAGTTGTCAGAGCTTTAAACTTAATTATAGACATCGGTAAGATTGGAAAGACTAGGAGTGCCTTGCACTGCATTGTAAGAAATATAATCAAATCAAAAACTAAATTAAAATAGCAATTTATATCAATTAAAATAGCTCTGACACCAAATGATGCAGTTTCAGAACTCCTAGAAGATATTTGGGAAAGAGGTTTAGCGAAGATATTGTGGAAGGGATAGGGAAAAAAATATGGTAGTTCGACAATGTTTGGAGGGCGAGATGAGATAAAAGCTGCCGTTGGACAGCAATTGGAGGAGTTCGGCGGCTGACTAGATTAAAAACAACAGACGAACAAGGAAACGACAAATTGCGGACATCGAGGCAGTTTCACCACATATTTCTAGACAAGCCAAAGACACACCACTTGCAATAGGAAAGGACACAGCGCTCAGAAAAGCAAGAATTAAGAAAAAAATATCTCTTAACTTCATAAAATCAACATAAATGAAAATCCAAAATTCTAATAAAGCATATATAAAAGTATCATAATAAAAAATAACCTATTTGGAAATAAAAAATAGAAAATAAATAAATTGGAAACAAACCAAAAATAGAAAAAAATTTAGTTGGAATAGGAAACCAGACAGCCCTTTTTAACCATCTACGATCGTGAGAGCTCTGTAACTGTGGGATCGCGGAAGCTTATCCGCATAAGTCTCACTCCCGTGACACGGTTTGCATCTCGCTTCATTCTCCCAGGGTAGAGAGGCTTCACCTTCTTTACTAGAAGGCCCTAACAAAGTCAACGCTTTGTTGTGCCTCAGATTGTCCAACTGCAAAATTTATGCTCACGCCAATTCCATGCAACTCTAAAATATATATATTATTCCAAAGCACGTTCTTATAGAATAAATAACCATCATTCTTTGGCACAACCAAAGAGTGAGTTGCATTTGGGCTAATACTTCCACAAACCAAGATCTTATTTATTTCTAATTATACTTATGCTATTTCATACTTATCATCAGTATAATCAATTTCTTTCTTTTTGTTACAGATGGCTTCACGTGAGAGCGGTGAGCGGCCACCTCATTGACTAGTTTTGTCTAGCTTGTACTAAAGAAAGAAGCAGACAGTTTCACATTTGTCCTCATAGACGAGCAGCACTATGATAGTGACCATTATGATTATGATAACTACACTAGTGCATATTAGTCCTATTGCTCCTACAAGTACATGTCAATCCCCGGCAATAGGAAAAGGATACAACCCTCTTCTGAGCCAAGCCTCTCCGCTCCTATCTGCCCTGCTTCGAAACAAAACATTTTCGAACACGCACACATCGAGTAGGAAGGAAATTCCTGAGTAACCAAAACTTATAATAATTTGTATTAGTTTTATATTATATTGTTTAACAAATATTTTATTTCAGGTTTTATCCATCATCTGAATCACAGAGATCATCAAGAGGAGGGGATGCTCCTTATCTTTCTTGGAAGATCTTAATTGAGCTTGAGGGCACGTGGCCCCGGGAGATTGAGTTAAAATCAATTGATTTCCAATTATAATTATAATTTTAAGCTTTGCTTTAATAGTAATAAATATTGCTTCATATTTATTTTGTGGAGGTCCTTCTGCTAGGATGTTGAGCATCAAAAATAGACCCAACTGAACTTTGAGACAAGGCATGCACCGCTCGGGTGATATGTTAACTGAAATGAACAAAAAGAATGATAGACTTATCTAGATAGAGAGACAGTCAAGCAAAATCGGGCATCCAAGGGTGGGAGCATGGACGCCTCATTACACACAAGAGGTTTGGTTTAGCACCCCGATTACCTAAAGAATTTCATATGATTTATTCAATACTCAACATTCATTTATGTAATTATCCGATACTTGATTTTTTACATGTTAACAGAGACTAATGTTTTCACAGGAGCCCACTGCTGCTGAGTTGTATGCTCAGACGCATCAGCGTCAGGTGAACTATCAGTGATTTGACGACAGATCTCGGCGGGTCCATAAAAGTAAAATAATATTTTACTTTTATTTAGTTTACTTTACTTACAATCTTAAAGTATGAATTATCCTTTGATTTTACCTCTGTTAGAGGACTATGAGCGCCTGAGGGACACTTAGAGTCAAAGCCCGCCATGTATTGGTAGTAGCAGTGGTTAGCCTCAATTTGACCACTCAGAGTTCAGTAACTAGAGAGAAACTGTCAGAATAAAAGAGTGGGCCCACAACTTGGGTGCTTGAAGATTTATCTATAAGGCCAAGCACTCTGATTCAGACCAGAGCCAGAGGCCATCATCATCAGTTGATGATGAAATCGCTAGGCATGGGTCAATACTAGTCGATTAACAAGCTAAATTTGACTTTAATTTGCGTACCAGGAATGCCAGTGCTGCTACAATGTGACATACATCGCAATGGCAAGCAACCTCTAAGCGACGTGCAGAAGGAGGATGACTAGGACTACTATGTTTTTTTTTAATATTTAGATGTTACATTGTATTATTTTCACAAACATTTTAGGAATTATTGTATTGAATGAGTTGTTAAATTTTCTAGGATATATCTGATGATTTCATTCTTTATTAATGTCTCTAATGATTGTTCAATCTGTTGTGAGATATGATAGATGTTATTATTGAATATTATGATCTTTGGTTATAGGTATACAAATTTTGATTGGCTTTTGATATTTTTTTAAAATTTTTTGTACACGTTTGCATGATTTTTTCTGTCGTAAATTAGCAGCAGAACAATTTTGCCCCATAGCCAACATAATTACAACAAAATAAATCAGCTGCAAGTTCAACTTTTACCTATATGGCTGATCAATTCTGTTGAAATCATCCAATAGCTAAAAACATCAAATGCAAAATTGACCGTAAAGTTAGCGGCAGAATTTTTCAACAGAAAATTTGTTCACAATAGAGGTATTATCGGTGGAACCTTTTCAATATAGTTCAGTCGCTAATCTCTACTACCGACTAAAATTCATGTTATTACCGACTAATTTTTCAGCCAATAATAGTTGAATATCATGTAGTAAATTCAGAATTTCCCTTAAAGTAAATGGACAAACGAAAGCAGGGAATCGTTGTTTTGGAAATCCCCTCATGGGTTTTGTGACAAGAAATATCAAGCAATGAGATTTGCTTCACATTGAGTTTGCTTAAAAGAGTTTGCTTACAACAAATTCACCAATCAGTTCATAGGTCATAGCCCCTTTGAGATTGTATATGGGTGAAATCTTTTATCACCTTTGGAGTTAAACCCTATATTGCAAACTATTGAGCTCAAGACCGAGAGGCCAAAGTCGAATAGAATCTGTGCTTTACATGAGCACGCGAGGAAAGAAATTATCAAGCAAAAGATCAAGTACCAGAAGTAGGTTAGTAAGTCCAAGATATTGATTGTCATTAAATGTGGCTTGATATGATTCAAACTTAAGGAAAGGATCCCAAAAAGTTCTTTTGGGAAAATCAAGACTAGGCCTGATGACCAATTCATGATTATTAAGCAGCGCAATGATAATGCATAATAATCATAACTGAACAGGGGCATCCCTTCAATTACGACGTAATAATCATATGCTCATTTTGAACAAAGGAAACTGGGAGAGTGAGGGAGAGAGCAGAATGATCAAGAGAAGAAAGAAGATAGAAGAAAGATGTAGGAAGAAGAAAGGAGGAAGAAGAAAGAAGAAGAAGAAGATAGAAGGAAATAAGTCAATGATTTCAGAAGCGAGAGGTTTCAAAGCTTGTATAGCAGAAGGAGAAGGAGAAGAAGTCAAGTGCAAGCAAGGGATTTAGAACTCGAGATCTATCAGAGGAGACAAGGCTATGTATGTATGCGTGCAAGGAAGTCAAAACTCTATTATAGAGAAAGGAGACGGAAGGAAAAAGGATCCCACGTGTGATGTCATTGTCAAGATGAGGAAGACGATATTGAGCTGCACATATCGTGTGAGGGAGATTGTTGAACATTAGTATTTAGGAGCAAGCGCTCACGGGAGGAGGGGCGCAAGCATCCTATACAAAGATGAGAGGAAGAATCGAGCAAGGTGAGACATTGTATGCAGGTGACCTAGGGTTGTATCGAGCAGAGCTGAGCTTTAAGAAAACATGAAGGCATCTTCGAATGGGAGGAGGTGAAATCGAGCGTAAAAGGGTAAGGGTGGGTTTTTTTATTTTATTTTATTTTATTTCATTAGTTATTTTATTTAACAGTTCAATTAATTATAGGAGATCAAGTTTAATATTATGCAAAAGAGGAAAACGTGGAGAAATGGAATGATTTATTTCAAAAAAATATTTTTTTAAAATTAATATCATATAATATTAGTATTAATTGCAATGATTAAACCAAAAATTGAAGGAATGAAAACTTAATTAAAATAATAGAATAAGATACAACAACAACAACAACAACAAAACCTTTGTCACACTAAGTGGGGGTAGGCCACATGAATCTTTTTTCTCCATTGCATCCTATTTAGTGTCATATTTTCATTTAATTCTAATAAATTAAGATCATTGTTTATACAATATGCCCAAGTCATCCTAGGTCTATCTCTACCTTTCTTAACATAAGTCGAATTTAAAACATCTAGTCTTCTAATCGGAACATCAGATGGTCGACATTTAATGTGACCACACCATCTAAGACGAGTTAAAAATAATATAATAATATAATGAGTAAAAAATAATAATTAATTAAAATATAATTAAATAATGTGATAACATGAGTATTTTATATTTTATAGGTGATAATTTGAAAAATGTAACAAAACTTAAGAGCAAGAAAATCATCTAGGATCAATTTTTACTTCTAAATTATGGTAATAATCATGTATGTCCTTTAAATCACTCGTATTAGAATGACATTAGTCGACGCACCTTGTTATGGCAAGAAGATGATTATTTTGTCCTATTATTCAAATTGGTTATCTAAAAATGAATGTGAATGATTTGCATAGTTATACTTATTTACTACACATATGTATTATAAAAGAAACATATGAGAAAATTTTTAGAATATAAACGAAATGATTTATAATGTATTTGTATGTGCATTCGTGTGCATGGCTATGAGGAAGTTCACCCCTTTATGGTACAAGTAGAAGAACGCCAAGGTACACTACCTTAAATGGTACTAATTTTAGACGGTGCTCCTGTGATGATTATATAAAGATAAAATAATATAGACGTGTTATTGATATAGTAAAACACTTTGAATATTATGAAAAATAGTGATTGATCATATTTATAAATTATCAAATACTTTTATACTGAGTTATCAAAAGTTTAAATAGTGTGCATATTGTTTCATTTACGTTACAATATTGTGGCTTAAAAGTAGGTGTACCCCACTGACATTTTTAGCTTATTGTTGCTTTAAATTAATATTCTAACTTTAATCATTAGATTAAAATATGAGCAATAGAAGATGAAATATTTATAAAAGACGTGGTCAACCTGACCTAAGATAAATTTATAATCGATTTAATTTAATCTATTTTCAGTAGTGACTCTTTCATTTGTTAATTAGTTATAAAAATGAGTATATAAAAAATAATTTTTCACCGTTCGGTCGTCTGTACCAACCATGATTAATTCTAAGAGATGGACTTCATTGTGACATAAAAGATTGATTTATTTGGGGATTAAACCCCCACTGCCTTCAATATTGCAAACTTGTCTTCATTATGAAAACCCAAACATTTATAATGAAGAAGTTGAAAGCTTTTCTAATCGAGGAATATGGCATTGACGTCCCTATTACAAGTCCTAGGACAGATGAGAAGGAGAGATTAATCGGCTCTGCCATTCTTTTTCCCCAGCTGATTTGAGTCCTTCATCTGCCGAGGGTTGGGCCAGCCCCTATAAGAGATAATATTCCTTAATAGGCATTAGTTGTAGGCTTAATTTGCTTTGGGACTATATATTTGTCTTGCTTTTGAACTTGTTGCGCGCTTGTAATTTTGATTTATGAAGTATAGATTAATTTCTCTATTTTTTCTTTGTTGGAGTGTTGTATTTTTTATCTTTTTCAAGTGATGCGCCTTCATTTGATTAGATCTAGATGATGATCTCTCCCGGGCGTCTGAAGGCCTCCTACACCGCCAACCCCTGATGTTGCCTGATGTTTTTTGCTTGCAAACTGCTGTCCAGCTGCTGGTTGTGCCACATTTCGGCCCACACCACTGATTCTCCTTTCATCTCTCACCCTACAATTTTCCAAACCCTTCTGTGGACTTTCTCACACCATCTAGAAACCCTAGATTATTGTCACCCCTTTCCCAGAATTAGCTTAATCATGCAGCTTAATGATCATATAAGTTAATCAATTAATAGTAATAAAAAAGAAATGCCTTCCCAGTATACCTGTGTAGAAGCATGTGGAGAATGGATGGCACGATCAAGAGCAACCAATGTCTCCAACACCTACAAAATTGCATATATGACAACCTTTATATTCTATTGAAATTGGTAATAGACAACAGTATGAGTCGTACCAAAACCCAGGATGGACCCAGCACATCATGCAAGCGATGTGCAACATTGAAAAGAGTCCTTAAGGCCTGATTGAGAACAAGGAAAATGCTCAATATGAAGTTTCTAGAATTCTCAGCTTAAAGTTAGTTTAACACAAATCAAAATAGAATCTTTGCAATATTCGATGACAGGAAAAAAGGAAAAGTGAATGGAAAAATAAAGGGAAATTTACATATGTAACACACAATTCTTATGTATTTGCAAATCTCACACCTAAACTTTCATATTTACACATATAACACTCAAATCTATAATATCACATCAAAATAGCACTAATACTATTTTAGAAGTAAAATACACCTTTTTCTTGCATATGTTTGAAGCACCAAATTGCTATGCTTGTAAATATGAAAGTTTAGGTGTGAGACATATAAATACAAAAGAATTAAGTGCAATATGTGAATGCCAAAAAAAAAAAAGTGATAACCATCGAAGGAGAATTCATTTGTTCATCAATAAGCAACAAATTGTTTTACAATTATTTTCCACCTATCCTCTTCATCCAAATAGAGCATTACAAAATTCAAAATTAAATGCTACCTGCACATTCTTTGGAGTTAAGACAACAACATCTCGCTGATCAGCTAAAGTTTCTGCCTTCTTCGATCCAGGAGAAACTGCCACACTGCTGAAAGCTCAAAGTAATAAACCACTATCTCCATTTCTAGGAGGCTCATGCCTCGTATATCATCACAGAAATATAAACATGTTTAAGCTAGCAAAAAAAAAATAGAATTGAAGCACAGCCAACATTACTTCATGAGACCCGAAACACAAGTATGAAAAGATTCGTAACATCATTAAACTAGAAGATAACACGATCAGCCTCAGAATCAGAAGCAACTTTGCATGTGTCCATTCCTGACTTATTGCTAGAGCGAAAGAGGCTTCACTCAGATTATTATAAACAATGGTAATATACGGAAATTGCATGTAGTGCTGCCTCAAATGAAGAACATCTAGAACCAACTTTTTCTGATTAACTTTCCAACCATATTTCGTTGCTACACATAGGGTGCAATTGTTTTGGTTGTGGGTGAACGATAAATATTAATTCAAAAGCTATTGTGAAAAATCTATTGTTCAAACGTAGGTGTTTTAAAAGTAGTTGGTCTGTTTTAAAAATTTAGTTTTGAAAGTGCTTTGAAGATATTTGAAATACCCTTTGTTGATATTATATAAATTTTTTTATGCACTTGATGTTGTTGGAAAGAGAATTCACTTATTTTTATATATTTATATAGCCTTACACAAAATTTTGATCAAATTATTGTATACATGCATGTATGCATGTGCGTATGTGTGTGTTTGTGTGTTGGCGTGTGTGTGCGTGTGAGCAATATATATTAATGCTTAGTTCTGAGTTATGTAAATAATTAAGAATTATGTTGTATCTGTGTAATTGGCGTGAATTCACAAATTATTAGTCAGACAAATAGTACCAAAGAAAAAAAAAAGGATACGAAGCTATTTATTAAGCAAAACAGCAACGTAGGATAGCATGTAAATTATGAATCCGTGAAAATCCAAACTGTGGGACGTGGCAAATGCGATGTGGGGGGTGCTTCCACGAATTCGTGAATTCCTGCGGCAAGGCAAACGCACAGTTCGGTTGGAATGTGTAGCCAAACAACCAAAACACGGTTTAGACATAAAATGTGGTTCGATAAGCCAAAACAAACAGACCCTTAGTTTTATTATTCAAACACTGACTCAGAGAACAAAACTAAACATTATTGTGCAAAACTAATTTCTGAAAATTAAAGCAACTGAAAGCCTGAAGTATGTCATGCTTAAATTGCAAACAAAATACAATTTTGAATTAGAGTTAGACCTTCGAATAATAATTTTGTAGGATCTTATATCTCACAAAAGTTAACAAAGTTTTAAAGCTATGACAAGTCGCAAAACATGCTTGGAAACAGGTTCGCATATCAGCAGGTTCAACTAGTCCACCCAGCAAAGTAAAACCAGACATGTGAGTAATTAAATTATAATTTAGGTACAATTTTTTCAACTTCTAAATATTTATCAGATAGATCCATATAGCATTATACTAGAATCATGTATAACTTAATAAATTATGAAAAATATCCAACAACTTCTAGTACAGAAGTAAAATAAAAAAAATATAATAAACAAACATAAGAGAAATTATAGATTATTGAAACGAACAAGACTAGCAATGGTTAACAATCAAACTACACAATCCTAGGTCAGACACACCAACTAGTGTAGCTTTAAAAACACTTGTTAGCTAAAAAGGGAAAAAAAAAAGGTGAACTGTTGGTTGCTGGAAATCATTGTTCCAATGCTATTTCTCTGACACGTGCATACAATCTGTATCGTGCAAGAGGAACATGACATTGAACGCATTTCCAAAACATATCCATGCCAACATATGTACCTCCTGAGGATTTTGAAAAAGCCAACACCCATGAGAAGAAACACACACAAGTCTATGTAACACCGACACTGATAAAAAATGTCGAACAAATATCGAACCCCGACACCTTGAAACTTCTTCGACGCTACACAATATATGTCTATTTTATTTCAGCCCCGAACACGTCTAGGACACACCTTAACATTGCATCGGATGTGAGCTTAATACAATTTTGAGAAAATGGGACACGTAAAGTACGAAATTATATATATATATATATATATATATATATATATATATATATATATATATATATATATATATATATATATAGTCTTTAATTATATCTCATAGTCAAAACCACTCCATCTCTCATCATGTTCAAGATTTCACTAATATTCGTGAAATCGAGCATTGAAGGTGCGCCCAATTATCATCGAAGTTGAGCATTAGTAATTCTCTCTTTGTGATGATAAGATTTTTTAAAATTTTAGTAAATAAGTTGGGTTATAAGTTGGATGAATTCTTTTGAGACATATTATATCTAATTCTAAAAATTAATTTGGATATGCATAAGGTTTTATAATATAAATTAAATGTATGAAGTTGAATTTTATCTTATATAATATGTTGTGATATTTTTAATAAATCATAATGAAAATATATATATATTATATTAATAATAAATTAAAGATAAAAATGTGTTCATGACAAGTCGTGCTCATTTTTTTTCAATTATGTCGTGTCCTCGCATCTTGTCATGTTTGTATCCCCATGTTTGTGTCCATGCTTCATATATATGAGTTGACAAGTGAAAAGTGTAGACAAGAAATGCCTAGAAAAATTATTAATTAGAGATGAGCTACAAGATCAAGTTAGGCGTGATATCATGCATATCCATGCGTGTCACATTTTTTGGCCCAAGCATGGCAAGGGATGCACTTCATAATGGCCACAAAAAAAACCTACTTTTTTATCAAGGACGGAAAGTGTATTGTAATTTTGCTATTGAAGGATTCAGCAATAACTAGTACCCAGATAGAGATGAGAGTTGTCGTGCTTCGTGCAATATTTCTACGGGATATGGAAAGGCTTTAGTGGGACTACACTTAGTGATACTAGAACACAGTGATAGGAAGCATATACTTGAAATAGTGTGACACCTATTAGCATAATTTCAGGATATTTTGACTGACAGTCTGCCCCCTCATTTGCAACCCCTACGAGAGATTCAGCATACTATCAACCACATTCTAAAATTGGTGCTCCCCAATTGACCAACCTAAGGGATGTGGACAACCAAGTACGAGGAGTTGTAGAAGCAAATTATAAACTTAATGGCAAGAGGATTGGTTCAAAAGAGAGTGCTAACTCCAGTGCAGCTTCAGGCTAGACTGTACCAAAGAAGGGTGGTTCTTTGTGATAAATAGTAGGGTTGTGAACAAAACCATCATCATATACTAATTTTTTATTCCGAGATTTCACGAATTACTTGATTAGTTACATCGAGACAAAGTCTTATCCAAGATCGACTTAGGCAATGGTTATCACAAAATCAAAATGAGACTACGGGATGAGTGGAACACAATATTCAAGGCACGAGATGGACTTGTATGAGTGGGCAATCATACTATTTGGCCCATTCAACGTCCTGAATACTTTCATGCAAGTGATGAAACAGATCTTCTAAGCTTTGGAAAACTCACCATTTTATATTTTGACAACATTTTGATGGATAGTCGTTCACAAGAGGAGCATTTGTAGCATCTGCGACAAGTGTTTGGAGTTACACAAACAAAACATTTGTATGACCACCAAAAGAAGTGTCAGTTTCTTGCATCGCAGATTTGTTTTCTGCAATATGTTTTTCTAGTTGCCGACATTGACATAGATCCTACAAAAATTGAAGCTATCATGAAATGGCCCAACCCAAAATCTTTCACTCAAGTGCGTCAATTAAATGGGTTGGCTTCTTCTTATAAGAGATTTATCATGATTTTCAGCCCTATTGCAATGCCTTTGATGAAGCTCCTTAAAGCAGGTAGATTTACTTCTTCATATAAGACAAACTAATTTTGATGCTCAAGAAACATGTTACTCAGGTCCCTATCCTAACCCTTCTAGATCTTAACCATATGTTTGTGGTGAATTGAAGCTAAATTAAGCCAAAGAGGATACCATATTTTCTTGTTAGTGAGAAATTGAATGAGTTGAGAAGAAAGTATTCTACATATGAAAAAATAAAAATCTATGTTAAAATAAGAATTATCGGTCACTACAGTCAGCACCTATTGGCGAGCAGGCTTACAATTTACATTGATCACGAGACCCTAGAATTTTTTAACCACCAGAACAAGACAAAGGGCGACATGTCTTGTGGGTCAAATTCTTATCTTTATTCCATTTTGTGTTCAAATATAAGGCAGTGGCCAGAATAAAAAATAGTTGATGCATTGAGTCATCCTCACTATGTTAATCAGTACCATGCAGTTGAAAGTAATCAAATTTGAACTGTTAAAGGATACATCTAGTCAAGGAAATTTCCACAAATGTTTTGTGAGAAAAAAAAACAGGCCATTGGATTTGGTGCTTCCTCGAGTAGAGTTTGTCTACAGCCGATCCACTAATCAGTCAAAAGGCACAAACCCATTTGAGGTTGTATAGGAGTGAAACCTCCTCAGCCATTGGAGTTAGTGCGATACCCAAATTACTGAGCTTAGGCCTCATGCACGGACCACAATCAAGGATATATAGATCCTGCATGACCAGGTACAACAAAAAGTTGCTAGAAAAAACACCAAATATCACAAGCAAACAAAAAAGTATAGAAACAGAATAATTTTCAAAAAAGGTGATATATCATATTGAAGAAAAGAAATTTTTTACAAGTTCTTTTGGAGAACTCAAGTCTAGAGTTGTTGCTCCAATCAGAATAATCAAGTGATTAATGATAATATCTACAAGATTGATCTATCCGAAGACTATAATGTTTATGATACATTTAATGCCGCCACCTTATCACCGTACTACAAGAATTTGGAATTTTCCAAAGAAAAAGGCGAAGTTTTGCCTACCTGGGGAGAGTGATGCAAGATTAGGGAATCACAAAATTTTGCAATCGCTAAATCAAATCAGAATGGGTTCCGGTCCCAATAGAGACCTCATCATGAGATTTTTTTTTTGCTATTTTGACTTTTACGAGTAATGTGGACCCTTATTGACTATATTTGACCTACAATTAGGGTTTAATTTAGGTGGAAACAGATTGAGATGACTTCTTCTCTTGTTTATAGATTAGAGATTGTTTTTTCTAATTTTATCTTTTGGAGTGCTATATCTTTTTAATTTCTCTTAGGGAGTGTACCTATAACTTGATTGGATTAAGGTGTTGATCTCTCTCGAATTTTCGAAGCCCTCCTCATTGCTGACTTCGTTGTTGATCAGCAAATTTCCCGTTCTTACTTATCCAATCATTGATTTTCATAGTCGATATCATTTTTCCACAATATTTTTTCATCCTACAACTCACCTTATCATATTTTGGGTTATACAATGTCTAGCAACCCTAGAACATTGTTATTCTAGAAACTATATTTTGTAATGATTGACCATATCAAGAAAAACTTCAAAATATGTCTTTTGCCTAAAGGAACCAAAGTTTTAGACTCCTTTCTTTTCCATCTAAGAAAAGAAAATTAATTATCAATAAACACAACTAGAAGTAGTCATTTGTAAAATACAACATTAGATACTCAAATAATTTTAAAAATATCTATACATTTTGCGAAAACTCATCAACACTACTTGTGCAGCTTTTAAACAATAAAGCCTTCACTCCACCAAATTCACTCTGTCGTAGTTAGATTAAAAACTAATTTTTTCTTTTTTTGGGGTTTGTTTTATTCAAATAACTTTATTTGAAATAAAATACTAACAATAATACTCGATTTATAAAATATGAAAAGAAGTTTCATAGATAAGTCCTTTTTGTTATAAGAGTTGGAACTTTCAATTGAGAAAGTTTAAGAGCAAGGGATACTCATTGTTAAAAGACCAATATATCTTGCAATAGACTAATACCTCACAAAAGAAAACAAGCCCTAATAAAAAATAATGCATCAATTTCCTTTTTACAATTCAAAATACTTTAAATTTAAAAATAAAAATATGAAGACTTGACATTAATGATAGCAAACCCAAAGAACTATGAAAATGAATCCGTTTCAGTTCAAGTTTTGTGGAATTATATCCACGTAGGAAATCTACATAAGGAATCTATATCAGTATGTCAAAATATATTCAAATAATGTCCTTTATTTGTATTTCTTGTTTTATGTTCTTCCTTATAGAGGGATTCATATTTCTTTTTTGTTTGTTGTCGTTATTATTATTATTATTATTATTATTATTATTATTATTATTATTATTATTATTATTATTATTATTATTATTATTGTGTAATGTAATGTTAGGCAGAAGATGAATAAAATTCTTTCTAGCCTTAACATGGTATTAGGCCTTGTTTGGGTCGCTAGGCGTCGACGGCTTCTTTAGCTTCCTCTGCTTCGATCGGCTACCTCTGCATCATTTTCACCTTACGACGGAATTAGAGTGTCTGGCGTTCACTACTTCATCTGCTTCAAACGGTGTCATGCTCATCCAACGACAACGACTTCGTCTGTGTTGTTCCAATGAGTATGCATCAACCCGTCTATTACTGCTTCAAACGGCAATGTAGTCTTCTTCCTGTGATGACATCTTTGTCTGTGTAGTTCAAATGAATCGACCTCAACTTAATCTTCGTTCGGAAGCAAGCATGCTTCGTCTTCAACTGTGTGTCTTTATCATTGGCTTCGCTGTTGAAACTTCTTGAAAGGTATCAACCTAGCTCTCCTAGAGCGGTTGGAATGCTCCTTGCAGCATGTGAAATCACTTTAGCCAGATTGCAAGTCCTCCTTTGCATTCCTACAGGTATTGAAAACTCTACAACATTCCTCATCGACTTAATCCTCGTTTGGAACTCCTTGAAAGGTATCAACCTAGCTCTTCTACAGAGGTCGGAATCCTCCTTGCAGCCGCCGAAATCACTTCAGCCAGATTACAAGTCCTCCTCTGCCTGATCCTATAGGTGTTCAAAACTCTCCAACAGTTCTCTAGCAACTGAATCCTTTTTAGAGCTGCCGAAATCTTTTCAGCTAATCTTAAACTCACATAGGGTTTATAACCAAGTACGATGATGAAGACATCTAGTTCTACCCCAAAGATTAGTTCTGAATCAGAGACCAAGAATTCTTTCCAAATAGTCCCCAAAGTCCCTTTATTATTAACCATAAACTCGATAATCATAAATTCATTCAAGGGTTTCAATCAATGTTTATGTACATCCGTGGAAAAAGAATACAAGTATATCTCAAGGGAGAAGGCATAGTTACTGAGCTCGTTGATCTTCACCATCGTTCATGGAAGAGCCAAGAACATATGGTCACGTTTTAGTTGCTCAATTCTATAACCACAAAAGTTAGAGAAAACTTCATGCATTACGGGACAGCACAGGAGATTTGGGAAGCAGCTCGTGAGACTTATTTTAGTACCAAAAATATTGCAGAATTGTCTGAGATTGTGATAAAATTACATGAGCTCAGACAAGAGAGTTGGGTGTTACTCAATACATCAACACACTATTAAAGTACTCGTTACATTTAGATATGTATGATATATGCATAAAAGTACTCATAAGATGCTATGATATATAAAATAATAGTAGAGAAGAAGATTATAAAATTCTTATTGGGTCTATATAAGAACTTTGATGAGGTCAAAGGGAGAATCATGAGGATAAAGTCTCTTCCCAACACTAGGTAAGCCTTCGTTGAAGTTAGAAGAGAAGAAAGAAGAAAGAAGCACATCATGGGAGGAGTTGTGTGTTAACAAAGTTGAGCTTTCAGTACTAGATTCAAAGCCAAAGATAAAACAACCTTTGTGTGAACAATGTAAGAAACTTGGTTACACAAAGAACAAGTGTTGGAAACTAAATGGAAAACCTATAGAATGAAAACATGTACAAATGAGGAAGTGCCAAGAAAACAAGGCGCATGTTGGTACCTCTTCTGAGGGGTTGGTTGACCACAGTCCTTCATCAAGAAGCAGTAGGAGGTGTTGAAGAAGCTTTTTACTAGTAGTATCGAGCAGCCTGCCAGCTTGAGAGCACACCAAGGTATCATAACCTCCTCTTATCTTGCTAACAATGCAATATCTTGACCATGGATAATAGATTCAGGTGTTTCTGATCATAAGACTGGAAAGAATCATGCTATCATCAACTACAAAGACATCAACACCTTCAAATTTGTTAACTTGTTGAATGATATTACTCCAGGATTGTTAGAAAGAGAGAAGTGAATCTCTCCAAAAATATTAATATTCTTCCGTGTTAAATGTTCCCCCATCTAGATTGCAACTTAATTTTAATTAATAAGCTAACTCATGACTTGAATTGTGTTATTAAATTACGCTCTTAACTTTTATAATTTTAGGTGGTAGATATTGGAAATATGGTTGGCTGCACTGAATTGCATCAAGGTTTATACTTGCTCAAGAAGAGCTATTCTCTTAACACACAAGTGTCTTCTCCACCATCTTCTCATGTTCTCGAGTCTGTTGAGAGTCTAAGTTTTATTATACCATTCTCGTCTTGGTCATCCCAATTTTCACTATGTTGCAAAGTTTTACCCCCAGCTCTTTCTTAATAAAAACCCAGAGTTCTACGAAGGTCAAACCTACCAATTCGATAAACATATTAATCATATATATCCCAGTCTTAATATATTCATTCACATCTCTACAGTGATATCTGGGGACATCAAAATTGAAAAGCATAAATGGAACCAAATGTTTTATCTCTTTCATTAATGATCCCACTAGAATTAATTGGATATTTTTCAAGAAGAAGAAATCTACAACTACGCAAAACTTTCAGTCCTTCCATGACAAGGTCTACCCTCGGTTCCAGTACAAAATTCAAATTCTCAAAACTAATAATGCAAAGGAATACTTTAACTCAATCCTTAGCCCTACCTTGCAAAGAATGGAATCATGCATATGAGTCCTATGCTAAGACTCCACAATAAAATGGGATAGCTGAAATAAAAAATAGATATTTCCTTAAGTTATCTAGGCCTATAATAATCACTCACAATATCCAAAAATTTTATGGGGTAATACGGTGCTCATAGCAATTTACACTATTAACAGATTGTCAAGGACGTGGTCCTTAGGTTCAAAGCCCCTCTCCATGTTTTGATAAAAATATACCCTCGTGTTAGGGTTTTCTCATCCAATCTTCCTCTAAAAATATTTGATAGTCCATTTTGTTCACATTCAATAACCAAACAGCACAATGATTGACCCAAAATCCATCAATCTTCATTGATTTTGGTTATGCTTCTAACAAAAAGAGTTACAAGTGCTATTCTCCCATTACTAAAAAAAAGTATAACTTCATAGATGTTAAATTCTTTGAAAAACAATCCTACTACCCTAAATCAAAACTTTAGATGCAGGTTTTGGGTGAATATCATATTTGGGGCACTATTCTGGATATTGGCGTTGAACTAGAGTTGCCACAACCTCTTCTACTTCCCTCTCAGCATCCTATCTATTAGGTTCCGCGAGTTCATAACATCCAAACTAAGTTTGATAAAAATAAAATGCACAAAGAACTTTGTGTTTACACTAGGAAAAAAAAATCTATGAACAGGATAAAGACAATATGCAAACAACATGAATGTTCAAAATCAAACATGAATTCACACATCTCTGAAGTTCCAAAAGAGGTGAAATCTAGTGGATAAGACAAAAAAATATGCACAAATTATCCTATCCACGAATATGTTGGCTATGGGAAGTTATCATCACCTTATAAAGTATATGTATATAATCTTAATAATGTGCAAATACTAAAGTACATTCATGAAGCACTTCAAACTCCAGAGTTGAAAAAGACAACTGTAGAGGAGATCCAAGCACTTGATCTAAATGCCACATGGACCTTTACAAAGCTTCCTCCAGAAAAAATACATGTTGGGCGCAAATGGGTGGTCAACATCAAGTACAAAGTAGATGAAAGTATTCAGAGAATCAAGAATAGGTTGTTGGTCAAAAGTTCAACTCAATCTTATGGGATATACTATCAAGAGACTTTTGCACTAGTGGCCAAGTTAAACACGGTAAGAGTTCTTCTTTCCTTGGTATTGAATAAACAATGGGAACTGCATCAACTTAATATCCATAATATTTTTTTGAATGGAGACATTGAGGAAGAAGTGTATAAAGTGCGCCCACCAAGCCTGAAAATAAATTAAATAAAAATCTGGTTTGTAAACTTAGAAACTCACTTTATGATTCTAAACAATCTCAATGAGCTTGGTTTAATAAGTTTTCCAATACTATAAAATCAATGAACACATCCAATGTCTAAACATACATTGTTCAAAAAACATAAACAGGGAGGTGTCAATTTAGATGATATGATCATGATAAGTGATGATGAAAAGAAGATTGAGAAGACTATGAAGCTTATTGCCACTAAATTATACACCAAGTATTTAGGATCTATGAGATACTTTCTAGGCATGGAAGTGTTCAAGTCTCATATGAAAATTATGATATCCCAAAGAAAGTACATTCTGAACCTATTAAAAGAGAGGAATGTTGGGTTGTAAAACTGCTAAAACTACTATGGAAAAAAGACAATAATGGGAAAAGATAGATACTAGAGATTGACGGGAAAGCTTAAATACCTATCAGACACTAGGCCTAATATCGATTACTCTTTCAGCATCATAAATCAACATATGAATAGTCGAAATGAAGAATATTTGAAGATGATTTATAGAATATTGAGGTTTCTTAAGAAGAACCCTGGCAAAGGGTTGCTGTTTAAGAAATAAGAACAGGGAGATAAAAGTTTACGGTGATGTTAGTTAGGTAGGAGAACTCACAGACAAAATATCCAAATCTACGTATTGTTCCATTGTATGGGGAAATAATATCATATGGAGGAGAAAAAGGCAAGCAGTGGTCTCTAAAAATAGTGTAGAATCTGAGTACCGGACACTTTGAAAATTTGTTAAGGAATATGGAGGTTGAATCTTCTCAACAGAGATGGTAGGTGGCTGATCTTTAGCGATATCAGGCCTTAGATGAGGATGCAAGCAATAACAAATAGTAGAGTTGTGGCCAAACATACTGCAATGAGAGCAATAAGGAGAGTGTGGATCTATTTAAATCTTTTGTCAATAGCTATTGTGAGTGATTTCAATCAATACCTCATCCGGAGCTGGTTGAGTGATATCTCTCTCAACTAACACACAAGCCACAGAGGTTCTGGTAACAGCAAGCGTAGGATTATCAACCTTGAGAGACTTATAATATTATATAAGGAATGGCCAGAGACCATTATACGAGCCTCAGTCATCCCTCGTGCGCCTAAAAATTTGAGTACCACACCCTACACATGGGGGGAATCGGACCCCAGAACAGAGAGGACTTACAATTGATAAGTAGATGTCCGACCAACTGATCTGAGTATGTGGCATTATATATATATATTAAAAAACCCAAGAGTTATATTAAAGAAAAAGAAACATATAGGTTTGTATGGGTGGGCCTAAACACCCAACCCACATGGTACAACACACCAAAAAATGTAAAAGATGGGTACATATAGAATTAAAAAACCCAAAAATCATTTAGGCACTGAAAAAGTGTGGGTCATCTTAATCTAGTCTTGTCTCTGACTCTAGTTCTCGGTAGATATCCAGCTAGCGGATTGGTAAGGTGTTGATCATTACCCGTGGTAACCAAAATGTCATCCATAAAACCCCTGAGCTCTAGTAGATCTCCATTCTTCTTCCTTCTGGAAGTGTAAACTGTCATTTCTCCTCCGAAGAATCAGCTAGATGGGGTAGATCTGAAGCAGAAGGAATATCAACAGTAGTAACCACAATAGGTTCTAGAATATGTGAAGCATGAGTTGCCTCTACACCGGATACTTTTTGAAGAAGTGGAGCTGCGAGGCATGATTATCAATCTGAACACTATCATTTATAGGTAATGGTGCATCAGTATTGTTTTCTATGGAGTTTGTATATGTCAGCATCGCATCACTCACAGTAATAGTTACAACAGTGTCAGGGGCAGCAGTCACCTTCTGTCTGGTAGTATCTTCAAGTGGAACTAAAATGTCCACAGCAGTGGGGTTGACCACTCCTTATTCACTTGAACCTTAGATTTCAAAATAGGATGAAGCTTGTATCATTTAGCAATGATATGACAAAACATCTTACAGTGGGCACAATATAGGGGCTTGTGTTCCATGACGATTTGTTGTCAATAACCATTATTGGTTGTGCCCAGTCATACTTCAGTAAGATCAGGTAAAGTAATATCCCTTTCCACAAGTATTCTGGTCACCAAGGGTCTGGTTAGGTTGAAAGTAGGCAGATCTAGTTTCAAATGATCCCCAAGGATGGCCCCAACAGAGTAGAGAACACGATGGTGAAAAAAATGCAACTTGAGACCAGGTAAATTAAACCATACCGGTATAGTGGGAGTTTCATGCTTTGGGTCAAAATTAGGAGACCAATTGAGTAGCTTCATTGATTTGCCTTCGATATTAAAATATTTCTTGAAGAAAATTTTGGTGTATTCTTCAGCCACTGTTACTTGGATCAACACATGTCTCCATCCATGAGTCTCACTTTCCACTTGTCTATTAGCTTAAGATCAACACTTTTTCTGATAATATTCATAGGAACGTGTTCTACTGAAATTTGTCAATAAGAGCAAACTTGAATTTTTTCGTCATGATAGAAATTTTTTATTCAGGAAAAAGATTGATTCTTTTCCTCGTTTCCTACTTCTCTTCTTAATAAAAGAATAATCATTTGTACAATCGCGACATTACTTATAGATTGAGGGGAATACCACCGCGGACTCCACCTGAGGGTTAACCACCACACGGGCAAAGGAGACTTTGTCCGACTGAACCAAAAAAGAAGGAAACGCCATCAGAGGTTATCGGCGTTAAACTGCTGCGAGGTTGCTGAAAGGCAGAGGAGTTGTCGGCGAAGAAGCAGGGCTGCGAGCGACAGAGGCGTAGAAGACGACGACGTCGAGCAAAGCAGGTGTGAACGTTGACGTCGAGCAGAGGAACGATAGCAACAGAGGAAGACGACGATGCGAGCAGTGGATATCGCGACGCGAGCCGGCCGCGACAGGGAGTGCGAACGTCGACGTCGACATAGATGCAAACGCCGGAGCGAGGGTCAACGATGTGAGATTTTCTCTTCCAACCGTAGAATCAATTGCAACTGAAATCGTCATTGAAAGCCCTAGCGGAGCTCTCGAGCGT